>SZWC01006893.1:17197-46629 GCA_023375785.1 Penium margaritaceum | reverse complement strand
CGGCAACCCCGCATCCACAAGCATGGTCCGCACCATGTTGAGCAGCGTCTGGTTCGCCCGCTCCGCCACTCCGTTGGACTGTGGCGAGTACGGCGTAGTGGGTTCCCACTTGATGCCCTGCTGCTTCATCCACCCGCTGCAGCCCACGTACTCTCCGCCATCGTCGCTGCGTAGCGCTCTGATCTTCTGGCCAGTCTGCCTCTCCACCGCTGCGACGTACTCCTTCAGCCGGTCCAGAACCTCGCCTTTCCGCTTCATGAAGTACAGATAGAGCTTCCTGCTGCACTCGTCAATGAAGGTGACAAAGTATCTCAAGCCGCCGTTTGACGACATTTTGAACGGTCCGCACACGTCGCTGTGCACGACCTCCAGTAGGTCCTTTGCGCGAGCCTCGTTCTCATTGAACGGCTTGCGCCGCGCCTTGCCCAAAATGCAAGGCTCGCACTTTTTGTGCGCTGCTACATCTGCTGCCGCGTCTGATGCACCGTCGATGACGAGGCCGCGCACCATGTCGCGCTTCGCCATCTCCTTAACGGTTGCGGGCGCCGAATGCCCCAACCGTCAGTGCCAGAGCTCCAGATCAGCGCTCCCTCCCTTGGCCATGTTGACGACGCGCTCCTGCGATTCTGCTGCGTCTGATGCCGCGGGGACCACCTTGGTCTCCACGATGTAGAGACCGCCCTCGCGCTTCGCCTCCAGCACGACCTCGCTGTCGCCGTCGATGCGCACCACTGCGCCTTTCCTGCGGAAGAGCACCTCATACCCCTTGTCCGTCAAGCGACTGACACTCAGGATGTCAGCCAGGCCGGGGACGTGCTGCACATTACAGATTGTACACAGCTCCTTCTTACCGCCCACCACGACTTCCACCTCCACGTCGCCTTGGCCGGCCGCCGGCTCGGCTTTGTCGTTCGCGACCACCATCGACTTGGAGGACTTCTCGTAGGTGACGAACCCCACCTTCTCGACTTGGGTGTGCTCCTCGGTCCCAGAATCCAGGCAACGCCTGTTGGCCTTCTTGAGGAAGTGATTCTTGTTGCCGTTGAGGAGCGATCTGCCCTTGCTGTTTTTGCCGCCGGTCTTCGCCTCCTCCGGGCACTCGCGGGCCCAATGGCCCTCCTTGCCGCAGTTGCGACACGCACCTTTCTTGGCGCCCTTCTTGCCGCCGCCTCTTCCGCCGCTTCCTTTGCCCCCGTTTCCGCCACCATGCATTTTGGTGACGAGGGCCGATGAGGAAGACGAGGACTCCCCGCAACTCCGACGCTGCGCCTCGTTGCGGATGTACTCTGCGACCGCGCCATAGGTGAGCTTGTCCTCCGCCCATCCTCCGAGGACGGTGATGAGTGGGCCCCAACTGTCAGGTAGGGCCATGAGGAGGGCCATCGCCTACAACTGCGTGTCGATCTTCCACCCCACGTCATTGCATTGCGAGGCGAGCAACTCGATATGCTGCATGGCGGAGATGACTTCATCTCCCTCCTCGATTCTCACCGTGAGGAGTCGCTTCATTGCGAAGATTTTGTTCGCGAGTGACTTGGATTGATGGATGGAGCAGAGTTTTTGCCAAGCTTTGGCTGCCAGCTTGCAGCCCTAGAAGTAGCCCCACTACGACTCGGCCGTCCTGGACATCAGCAGCATGAGCGCCTCCGTGTTCTTCTTTTCAAAGGCCTGCTTCTCTGCGTCCGTAGCAATCGCCTCTGTGAGCACCTCATTTCCCAGCATGACATCAAGCAACCCCTTATGCGCGAGGTGCAACTCAAAGTGCCACCTCCATAGCCCAAAGCCTGGGCCGCCCGCATACTTCTGGATGGGCTGCGTCTCCTTCTGCGCCATGTGCGCAGCTGCTACTCCGACGAGTTCTCAGAATTTCACGGCGACGTCCAAGATGACGATCCCGTGCGCTACGCAAGACGTGAACGTTGGAGGCTATCAGACCCGTGGGCCCATAACCCTTTGTCAGGATGAGAGCCGCGTGGTGCGGTCCCGACGTTGGTCTGATAGACTCTATTGGTTGACATCTACTGTTTTGGGCGAATCTGAGACTGAGCGTGAGCTTTCTGGTCGCCTCACGCTATGTGAGCAGGAATTTAGAGACAGTCAGTTTGCGAAGGGAATAACGTCGTTTTTCGTTATATTTTGAGCATAGACATGATCACAACATTTATAGGGATAGTCATGAGCTTGCCAACGCACCAAACCGCATGCGATTCGGCCAAGCGTAGCTGAAGTTATGCTTGCCGAAGTGCAGGTCTCACCCACCACAGAAACGCCTAACGCCTCCATGGCGCGCACACGTCGTGGCACCTTCCTTCACGTGCGAAGTGCCTTTCCCAAGGCGCAGGTCCACTTGCACGTGGTGTAGGGGTCCCCTGCACTATTTCCACGCACCCTACCCACTTTTGGGTCGAGTTTGGTGATGGGGTGTGACGAGGTTCGAAACCTGTCCGCGGACCCGCAGTCAGAGTTTTGACTGTCCCCAAGTAACAAAACGTACTACTGAGTTTCGGACGTCGAGCCATGATTTTGGCCAAGTCCCCCAGTAACAACCCGCACTACTGGATCCGGTGGATGATCCACCTGATCAGGCGGATCATCCACCGGACGCCTCGGCAGGCCTATCGGAGCATTTTCTCCAGATGGTATTTTTGTTACTCAATCCGGTCGATTATCCACCGGATTTCGAGTCGCAGCCGGCTCCCAGAGTCGCTGCGCACACCCCAATTTTGGAAGGCCATATCTCNGTAACAAAACGTACTACTGGGTTTCGGACGCCGAGCCATGATTTTGGCCAAGTCCCCCAGTAACAACCCGCACTACTGGATCCGGTGGATGATCCACCTGATCAGGCGGATCATCCACCGGACGCCTCGGCAGGCCTATCGGAGCATTTTCTCCAGATGGTATTTTTGTTACTCAATCCGGTCGATTATCCACCGGATTTCGAGTCGCAGCCGGCTCCCAGAGTCGCTGCGCACACCCCAATCTTGGAAGGCCATATCTCCCTCGATACTTGTCCGATTCTGGCGAAACAATTTCCACCGGATTCAGCGACTCGCCAAATTTACGGGGCAATCCTCTATTTTAGGATCCGAGCAATTTTCGAGTTGCCAGATCCGCCGGAGCGGAGTTTTCACTTTCTGGCGGCTCGTCGGCGCCTCCCGGCGCCGCACTTGGGCATGCGGAGGGGCAATTTTTCAACATCGGCATCCAAAACAAATTGTCGCGGATCATCAAAGCAGAAGAGAGGATCGGATAGCACCAAATGAAACACTCGGATCCAAGAATCCAATGGCTAGCGACCTCGTAACCATAGTTATCGTGGAAATGGAAAGAATCAGTCAATGGACTCCTTGACTATGATGGAAGTAGACGCCGTTGACCTGAGAGATACGCAAAGCTACTACAACCATGGACAAGTTGGACACATCGCTCGCAGCTGCGGGAACAAGCAACAGGCCAATAAAGGGAGTAAGTCGCAGAAAAATGAGTCAGGAAATGGAAAAGGACAAGAGTATAAGGCACAACTCTTGTTCGTGAGGAGCGATTTGTGGTGAACAATTGCCCATCTGAATGGTCTACATCACCGTAGAGGGTTTCTGAGGTCACAAAGTTTGACAAGGGATACTAAGCCGACCAACCGATGATGCTAATAAACGTTCAGCCTCAAGGATGTAGAAGTCACAGAACGGTACCGGCACTATTGGATGGAGGAGCTTCACACAGCTTCGTATACAACGACATGGTTCACAAACTGGGTTTCAAGACTGAACCAGGAGTGTTTCAAGGAAAAACAGTCGATAAGAGGTTGTACACACGGAGACTCCGAGAACAACTATGACAACAAGTGGGAGATCTACAAGATGTAACAGTCGAGGATTCTTGTCCAATAAGCAATCACAAAATCATCCCTAGACGAGATAACCTGTATCGGCACAATCCACAAGTCGACTGGAACAGCGGCAATGTCTACGTGGAGATCGACGGTGCCAAACGACAACTTCTCCATGCAAGACGAAAACCAACAACGGAGGCAGCAGAGGTAGAAGCATCAAAGGATGCTGCGGTAGCCAAGAAGCAAAAACCTGTGCAGCCGATACTACTCAATGTGGCCAAGCAATGCATACGACGAGGAGCTCGTGCGTGGCTCGTACATCTTGAGCCAATGGAAGAAGCGGAAGTGGCAGCAGCAGACTCACCACCGACCTCATCAGCTTCATAGGTATTGACAAGGGCCACGATGGTACCTGAAGAGTTCGTACCACTCATCCAGGAGTTTGCGAACGTCTTCCCCAAAGAACACCCAAGAACCTTACCTCCTCAACAAAAAATCGACCATCGCATTGAAATAAAGCCGGGCAGCATACCCACAGTTCGAGGGGCCTATTAGATCATGAGATGACCAAGCTAAAAAAGAAACTCGACGAGATTCTCGGACAAGGGTTCATCCGTCCTTCCACGTCACCATTCGTTGCACCAATACTATTTTTAAAAAATAGAACTGGTGAGATGCAGATGTGCATGGACTATCGGGAGATGAATGACGCTTCCATAAAAAACTGTTATCCTCTTCCCCGAGATGATGAACATTTGGACCAACTCCGAGGGGCTCAATTTTATCAGTAAAATCGACTTATGCAGCGGATATCACCAAATACGCGTGGCAGACACCGACATCGAGAAGACGGCGTTCCAAACCCGCTACGGGCATTTTGATTTCATGGTCATATCGTTCAGACTTACAAATTCTCTGGTGACGTTTATGGCAGCAATGGACAACATCTTCCGCCCATACCTTGACAATTTTGTAGTGGTGTACCTCGACGACATTCTGGGTTACAGCCGCACCCCCGAGGAGCACGATGGACATCTTCCAAAAGTCCTCAAAGTTTTACAAAAAGAGATGTTTTTTTGGAAAACTCTCGCAATGCAAATTTGTTCCTCATTTGTTCGAGTTTCTAGGCCACATCATCAACGGTGGACGGATCACCGTGGATCAAAAGAAAGGTGGAAACAGTCGCTACTTGGCCGACGCCGACCAACATTTGAGAAATTCAAGTTTTCATCGGTTTTTGCAATTACTGCCGGTTATTCATACGAGACTACACTTGGGTGTCAGCGCCTCTTTCCGACCTCACTCAAAAAGAAAACGAGTGGCGGTGGGGAGACAACAAACAAGAAGCATTCACCGCTTTGTGGAATGCTCTGGCCTCGGCACTAGCCCTACGAGTAGCCGATCCAATGATCGACTACGTCATGGCCACGGGTCCGACAGACCGAGCCATTGGCGTAGTCCTTCTGCAAGACCACAACAATGGTGAGCAACCAGTTGCCTACATGTCCGAAAAGCTGCAAGTAAGGCTGCACACCGAATCCGGTTCGCAAATCTCAGGCTGGATCCCGATTCGAGAGTCTGAATCTGTACTTGGAATCAGATTTACAGATCCAGACCCAAGATTCGTGAATCCTGTTGGATTTGTGAATTGTGGCGAATCCAAACCAAAATTCCGCACCAGTTGCTTCTGGTGTAACTGTTTAAGTGTGGCAGCCAAATAGTCTATGCGGAACGACAAATGGACCTGCATTATATAGCATCTCACACATATATGGTATGAGTTTGCGGTGGCTCCAAGCTGCCGAGAGGCCAGCCGTGGTACATCGCTAGTGTGCCACGTGTCAGCCGTGACGGAGGAAAAATCTCAGGTCCGCTCCCCCCTCCAATCTTTGAACTATGTTTCTGTACCCCAAAGTGGGAAGTGACACTGAGGCACAACGTCTGGCATCAGGCCAGACGAGTGAGAATCTTGCTATTGCCTGAGCATGAAACCCAAGCGTACATGGAATCTTCTCACTCATCCGGCCTGACGCCAGACCTCCCAATGGCTGAACCTCAGGCTCGGTCGATGGCATGATTCATCCGAATCACGTCTTTGCACGTTCGCAACCTCTGTGCAGAAGTGCGAGTACCTGAATGTCATGGGTACGATCTTCAACCTTTTGAGTTGGACATGCAAAAGTATGGCCGCGGTCACGCGGTCCTGCACGCGTTTAAAACGTGGCGATGCCACCTGGAGTGTTTCCGATGCATTGTACGCACCGACCACCACACACAAAAACATTTGAAGACGCAGCTGAATCTCAATCCACATCAAACCCAATGGATGGAGTTTCTCAGACCCAGGTTCAACTATGACATCGAGTTCCGACAAGGCAAAATCAACCCAGCAGACGCACTCAGCCGCCTACCACATTTGATGGCTGACGTGGCAACGCTACAGCTTCAGCCAGACCCGTACCTCGAGAGTCTATTTGCACAAGGCTATGACCAACACGACGGATATAACAAAGCGAAATCCTGGTCTGACGCACCCTACGGGCGACGGCGCTTCACTCGCCAAGTGGTCATTTCCCCAAACGACATAATTTGTCGAATATTGCTCAAAGAGTGCCATGATACAGGACCTGGTGGACGCTTCAGAGATGACAAGAAGCTGAAAAAGCTGACAAAAAACTAATGGCGGGACAAGATGTCGTCCGACGTGGCCAACTTCTGCAAAACATGCGACACCTGCCTACGACAAAAATCTCGTCACACGCGGCCACCCAGACTTCTGTAACTGCTCCCTATTCCGACAGAACCGTGGGCCGACATCTCCATGGACTTCATCATAGGATTAGCGGTCACACCCGAAGGATATCATGCGATCCTCGTGGTCGTTGACAGGTTTTCCAAAATGTCCCACTTGATCCCAACAACGACCATCATCACCGCCGAACGAACAACACGACTGCTTCTAAACAACATCGTACGACTACACAGCGTGCCGAGAACCATCACAAATGGCAAGACAGTCCATTCACCAGCCATTTTTGGTGCAAGCTGATGAATCACTACGGCAGAAAAATTCAACTTTCGACGGCGTTTCATCCTCAAACCGACGGCCGAACCGAGCGGACCATTCAGACGCTCGAACAGCTTCTCCGAACACTATGCAAACCTCACCGGAAGGATTAGGCACAAAAACTCCCGATCGCTGAGATCGCATATAATTTGGCAGTTTCTAACGCAACGGGTAAAGCCCCATTTAAAGTGGTGTAAGAAAAACTTCCCGCCACACCAGCCGGAATACAAAGTCATAGTAACATTCCTGCGGTCGACGTTCAACGCCGGGACTACACCACCATCTGAGAAGAAAGACTGCAAATCCTCGCGGAGACACAAGTAGCGATGAAGCAAGCAGCTGACCGTCATCGCAGCGATGCCATGTTCACCGCTGGCAACAAATTCCTCAGCTTGACAAACATCAAACTCCGCAGAGCCGAATTTTTTAAGCTCAAACCCCAATAATCGGGACCATTTGAGATCACGCGCATGCAAACCTCTGTGGTTGTGTGACTCAAACTCCACAACAATATCCAAGTTCATCCGGTGTTCCATATCATCATACTCAAGCACTACCGAGACCCCGAAGAGAACTTCCCCAGCAGAGATATTCCTCCTCCACCTCTTGTTGAAGTGGACAAAGACACGTAGTAAGTCATCGAGGACATCCTCGGCCACCAATGACGGGGCAAAACAATAGAATATGGAACGCCTACGACGCCGGACACAACCGCTAGGAACCCTACGACAACCTCCGAGACGTCGATCATCTCATCGATGGCTACTACCGTCTGTGTAACATTTTTGTATTCAAGGTCCGAGTACACGGTTGGTTTGTACCAGAGCCTTGGGAGACCCAGCACAGATTCATTGAGTCTTTGTTGACCTTTTCTTACACATGTGTAGTTTTCATGTGGCTAAGACCCGGATGCTCCGTCACATGTTTTGATGCCTCAGGAGGGCTAACCGTGCTCAGCTTGGCTAGCCGATGATGCTAGTGTAAGAGTGTAGTGATGAAAAGTAGGGCAGCCCTCAAGTAAGTGATCAGGCTCAGTAAGAGCCGCCTAGGCAGGAACAATTCTTTGTGAGAAGGAGTTACAGGTTGTACAGACAAAAAGAATTGAATAAAATACAGGAGTACAAATAACAAAATTGTGAAATTTTACTGAGTGAGAAAGTACATCATCACAGCTTTTTAACAAGCCCTTACATGCCTCATTTGGCTAAGGGAGCGCTAAGATACACTTTGTCAAAACTGTCCCTCTCTACACTTGTACATACGTGCCAGGACATCGTAGCTAAAAAGGGGGGGGGGGGAGTGTTTCTGCTATTACACAAGTCCCTAATCTTTCAGAATGAGAATTTCTGTTATTACACAAACAACCCATTCTGTCGCGAGACCATGATATTCACTCCAATCGTCGAGGACAACCGGCTAACTGTTCCGTCCTCGGTGGATATTCCCAAACCTTCCGACAGCTTTCGTCCACTCCCGCGAACCTAGGACAGATATATCACAACATTTCGGTTGACTTCTTCACGCACCAAGAAAAATGTGGATTTATAAAGATGCATCTCGCATCTTCACCGTCCTTTCTCTAAGACCGCCGAATTCTCGACAGACCTTCTTGAATCCGACCACAAATGACACGACTCTACATGCGTCGCTCAACAATCAACCAAACTACACCGACTATGCCTCATTCGTATTTTGACACTTGTATATATATGTTCAATTGTTTCGACACTTGTCATTGAAGTACACTTACTGCTAATTATAGATTGCTAAAACTTCCCAAATACAAAATCGTGTTCTGAATCAAAACTTCTACCTCTTCACCATCTATGCTTTGTTTGTTGGTTTTTTTGCATCTCTCATTTGGCTCTGTTGTGTCCTCCCGTCTTGTGTATATCGAAGTGCAGATGACTCCATTGAGACTCGACGCTGTTGGAGTGTCGTCCGGTGGAGCCAATGCACGCTAAGGCCTACACGCAGTTTGTTGGAGCCTCCTCCCTACGGCAACGTGCTCAGCTCCATCGGTAGGCCTCCTTGGCAGTCGGGCTGAAGGCGGTCACTGCCACTGCAGATGCTGTCTACATGCATCCAGCGCTGGATCTGACTGTACCTTTCCGACTACAGCGTCATGCTCTGCTTAGGGTCCATGTCTCATGTTGTGTGGCACTGTATGGCATTATGGACTATCCTACGCACTGCTTGGGTTTGAGCAGCCATAGCTCTTTGCTGAAAATTTTCTAGCTATTCCTGACCGCACGACTGTGTTTGCAGTGTCAGTATTATGATATGGTCCAGTTTTCAGGCAAAACGGACGACGTCCGGGTTTTGGGCTGTTGGCCATCTGGCAGGGCTCACCGAGAAAACCCTGCCCGCTAGAAAATAGGTCTAGTCTATTATCTGATTGGGTGGTTAGCTGAGTAACAAGCTCTACAGAGCTGGGGGGAGGTAGACCTTCGAGGGGTCTTCCATTGTTGCTCATTCTTCATTCATAATCATTCACTTTCAGTTTTCAGCTGTTTTTTGGCGCTAACACTAGCGCGCGCACTTCTGTGTACCGAACTCAGAGAACTCAGACTGAGACTCTAGAGCACAGACTGAGGAGGCAGTAGACTAAGCAACGAGCGTGGAAGCCCGCATGCTGCATCAACAACACCACTCCCCCAACCTGCGCTTTAGAAGTTTCCAGCTCGGTATTAGAGCGAGAGCGTAGCAGAAGCAGAAGAAAACTGGCATACAACTGCCTGACTACGCCAGCGCACCCCCATATGTGCTGCCGGATTGTTTCCGATAGTATTGACCCGCCTGGTGGCCGCGTCACAGTTTTTTCCCACGGCCACTGAGCCAGGGGAAATGCTGCTAGATTTTTCCGGCAGCATTGATCCCCACGCGTGACACGAGGAGGTGAGTGGCAAGCCGCATCAGACACCTGCTGGCAACGACGCACGCGACAACATCACCCAAGTGCAATGACTGGCGGTAGCAGCAAACAGTAGCAGCAGCCTGCAGCTGTAGCAGTAGCTGACAGTAGCAGCGAGAAGTGGCAGTAGCAGCCAGCAAGAGCTGCGCGTAGCAGCAGCAGCCGACAACAACAGCAGCTCGCAGCAGCCAGCAGCCAGCAGTAGCAGTAGTCCGCAGCAGCAAGCATCAGCAGTAGCCAGCTACAACAGCTCGCAGCAGTAGCAACAGCGACAGTGAGCAGCAGCAGTTTCACCAAACAGGAGCAGCAACAGGCTGCAGCAGCAACAGTAGCGATTAGCAGTAGTAGCCGGTAGCAATAGCAGCAGCAGCGAGCAACAGCCGGCAGTAGCCAGCAGCAGTAGCAGGCAGTAGCAGCCATTGCTGCAGTAGCCAGTTAAAGCAGCTGCAGCTGCTCGCAGCCTGCTGCTCGCCACTAGCAACGAGCTGCAAGGAGCAAGCTCGCTACTCGTAGCGAGCAGCAAATTGCAAGCAGCAAGTAGCGAGCTCACTGTTCACAGCTCGCTGCACACAGCGAGCAATGAGCTCGCTATAACCAACAAAAAGAAAAGAAGGAAAAAAATTCTCCCACCCCACCAGCGGCCTTGCAGTGGGTGTAGCCACGGCCATAGCTGTTGCAACAGCCATAGTAGCCCCTACAGTACGCAGCAGCTTAGCAGTAGCAGCTACTGCTGCTGCAATAGTAGCAGCAGTAGCAACAGTCGTAGCAGCAGCAACTATAGTAGTAGTAGCAGCCGCTGTTGCACCAACAACCGCAGGTGTAGCAGGAGCCAAAGCAACTGTTGTAACAACAGACTAGCAGTAGCAGCGACAGCAACAGCAGCTACAAGAGCAACCTTATAGCTAACACATCAGCGGTCCTAACACTAGCTGCTACTGACGTCAGTAGTCATCAACTGACGTCACTGCTAACATCATCAATAAAGAAAACAGAAAAAGGTAGACACTCTACAGTAGCAACCTTGCAGAAAACACAGTAGCAGCTACTAACGTCAGCCATTCTAGCCTGACATGACTACTGACATCAGCAGCATGGAAAAAACAAGGGGCAACAAAACCCATCATGGCTAACAGCCCCAGTAGAGAGGGGTTCTCCTCTGTTGGGAGGACCTCCAAGCCCTTTTTTCTTGCAACAGCTATAGCAGTTGCAACAACAACAACAGTAGCAGTAGCAAAAGCAGCAGCAGCAGGAATAGCAGTAGCACCAGAAGTAGTAGTAGCAGTAGTAGCAACAGAAGTAGCAGCAAGCTACAGGCTTTGTCGCCGGTGCCTCCGACCCCCTGGCCGCCATTCAGGAACAGCTTGTTGCACCGACGCAACAACTTGTAGCACTGCAACCGTTGGAATCACAGACTTACACTATTGCCCTGATGTCTCTCCTTCCTCTTAGGCACGCTAGCTCCGTCGTGTTAGCCTCCACGCATTTCTTGGCGCAAGAGCAGACTCAACGCCGGCGGTAGACAGTGAGTTCAGTCCTTGACCCCACTATGGGTGCCAGATGTAAGACAAAAGGACTTTGTGACCTCGCCCCCACCGTTTTAGGTCGGTGAGCGGCTCCGGAGCCGGGAACTCAGTTTCCGCATGTGGGTACAGGGTGAGGGCTTGTGGGCGTATTACACCCTTCCGTACGCCTCCACCGAGGCCGACAAGCTGTATGACCCTGGTCGCACCGTACGCGCCCTCGTCCCAGTTGCTCCTCCGGCTTCACGCATAGTCCTAGAGCCCTTCCTTGGCAAATTCACTGTCAGCGGGACCCCAAACCTTGCGACCGCATGACACGCTCTCACCCGTCCCCATCGCCTATCCAGCGAGACTGAGAAAAATCATCTGCTGTGGGAGTTCAACTCCCTGTACATGGGAGAGACTGAGACGGTCACCTTTTACTGGTAGCGGGCTGAGGACATCCTCCATCGCCTAGGCACCTTTGGTCCAACCCCTCTGGACGTGCTGCTCACCATCAAGCGCGGTGTCACCAACACGTACGCTGACGTCTTCATCCACTACTCCCATGATGTCCTTTCTACTATGGTGGCCTAGGGCACCCTCATGCCCTAGGCATACGAGCTCGTCCTCATGATTGAGGAAGCTCGTTTGGAGTCCCGCATCAAGCGCATAGAGGCCCTCGCCTCCCTTACAGTCCCCTCCACGGCCGTCGCTTCCTCCACAGTAGCTGCATCCACTAGCTCCTCGTTGTCGACAAAGAAGAAGCACAAGGGCAAGAAGGGCAAGGGCCTTTAGCAGCAGCAGCAACCAACTGGGTCTGGTGGTGGTGGCCCTGTCTGCCACAACTGTGGCCAACCAGGATACGGGTGGTATACATACCCATTACCGACGGACGAGGCGCATGTCATCGTCACCATGCGTCGCTAGCGTGAGCGGCATCTTGCCTCTGCCGTCGTCACTGTGGCCGGCCTTGACGCCTCCACCCCGTCCAGCAGCACCACTCCTCCGAGAGCCCCGCTGGTCCCGCCATCGCCAGCACCACAATAGCATCATCCGCAGCCATCGGTGCCTCCGTTTCCATATCCGACGCAGTTCTCCTTCTTTCCGGGCTCCGGCGTTGTCGTTCCGCACTCCGTCTACACTCCGAAACCTTCCACCCATGAGCATTTGTTGGAGTAGTTCATCGCACTCCAGCTCGGCCTACAACACCCTCCTCCCCAAGGAAGTGCGAGTTGCGTTACCTCTTGCACGTCTGCCCTGCATGGCATGACGGAGACTGAGCTATGGTCATGTCCTGCTTCCTCATCCGCCTCATCGTCTCCCATGCCCTGTGCCCCTCTGTATGATGACGTTCCGTGGCTTGATGATTGGCAATCTCGGTTCGGGCTACCGCATCCGCGTCCCTTGCTTGTTGCCATGTGACTGTTAGTGATCTGGCGACTCCGGTCCACGACCGTGCCGAGACATGGATCATCGACTCCGGGGTCACGCATCACATGACCACCTCTCGCGAGGCCTTCAGTGTGCTTGGTCCTGTTGGCGATGTGTCCGGTGTCCGGACGGGCTCTGGATAGGTGTTATGTGTCTGTGGCATCGGCGTTGTTCGTTTCCGTGGTCCTGCCAATAATGTTTTCGTGACCGACGTCCTTTTTGTCCCAGGTCTTTAGCTGAGCCTTCTGTCCGTCACTGCCCTTGACAGCATGAGCATGGACGTTCTGCACTCGCATGGCATTAGCACTGTGACGTTACGTCTGTCCGGTCTTGTCGTTCAGCACGCCACCGCCCGAGGCAACCTGTGGCACGCACCTCGTCTATCCTCCCCTCTCCCCAATTCCTCCCCATCCGCCCCAACAGGATATTTCTTTTTTACCAACATACTCTCATCGCAGCACACACGTCTCTTGCACCACTGCCGTTCCCATGTTCACTCTGCTGCAGTTGATAGCATACTCTGCACCTAGCAGACCAAGGGCCTAGACCCGGACTCCTTCTCCTGGCCGTCCTCCACAGAGTGTATTGATTGCGCTCAGGGCAAGATGAGCCGATCCACCTACCCCCAGTCTCTGTCCCGTATGTCCGCTCCTCTGGACCTCGTCCATTCTAATGTCATGGGTCCTCTCTCTACCGAGTGTGTCAGATAGCATGGCCGCTATGTTCTCACCCTCACTGATGATGATTCTCGCTACCACTGGGTCTTCTGCCTTCGACACAAATGCGATGTCGCTTCAACCATTCAGGACTGACTTGTCCGTGCCGAGCGCGAGTGTGGTCGATCTCTCCGCCGATTTCGCTCCAATCACGGCGGCGAGTACATGGAAGAGACCAAGACTTTTCTTGCCTCCCGCGGTATCCACCACAAGACATCGGCACTTTACACACCGGCACAGAACGACATCTCCGAGTGGTGGAACCGTACCATGGCTGACGCCGTCCGCACCATGCGCGTCGGGTCATGCCTCTCCGATGGTTTCTACTTTGAGGCCATGGCCTACATGACTTGGGTGTGGAATCGGATTCCCCACGGACCCCTTCCCCGCCAGTCTACGCCGTACCAGCACTAGTGCGGTGAGCCTGCTGACCTCCGCCCGGCTCGTGTCTGGGGCTGCGTGGCCATTGTGTGGCTGCCTGCCACGCAACAGGGCGGCAAGCTCATCCTCTGTGGGTGTCCTTGCACTTTCCTCGGTGTCTCCTACTAGTCCAAGGCCTGGCGCTTCTGGGATTTTTCCCAGCACTACATCGTCAAGAGCCACAATGCCCTCTTCTTTTTGGAGCTTTTTCCTCGCAACCTTGTCCGCTCCGGCTCGTCGATGTCCCTCCCGTCGCGGGGGGGTGAGTGGTGAGTCTGTCCCCCGTCCTGCCACTTCTGGGCGGTACATCACATGGTCCCTCCGAGCCGGTAGCCCCAGTCGCATCCGCTGGCCCCTCCGGGCTGGCAGCCCCAGTTGCGTCTGCTGGCCCCTCTGGGCCAATGGCCGCAGACCTGTCCGGTAGCCCCTCCGGACCGGCAACCTCAATCGCGTCTGCTGGCCCCTCCGGGTCGGTAGCTCAAGTCGCATTTGTCGGCCCCTCCACAGCAGCAGCCCAGTCCGCAACTGCCGGTCCCTCTGGGTCGGCAGGCCCGTCCGCATCTACTGGTCCCTACGGGCCGGCAACCCCAGTCGCGTCCGCTGGTCGCTCCGAGCCGGTAGCCCCTGCCGCGTCCGCTAGTCCCTCCGAGCTGACAGCCCCTATCGAGTCTATTGGTCCCTCTGCGCCGGTAGCCCCGTCCGCGTCTGCTGGTTCTTCCAGGCCGGCAGACCCGTCCTTGTCTATTGGTCCCTTTGTACCAACAGCTCCGTCTACCTCCACGAGCATGTGAGACTTCTTGCTATGTAATGCCCTACCGCGCTACACATGTGGCCCAGGTGGAAGCCTAGAACCCAGGTCGTCCGTGAGCATGTAGACCACCACACCATGTACTGTGGAGCCTTGGCTCCCCGTCGTCCCACGTGTCTCTTCCACACCTACGATAGTGAGTGGAGACCCTGGCACCAAGGCCCTCCGCCTAACCACTTCAGCCATCATTGTAGACCTCCACCCAAGCTCTGCACTAGGCTATGCCATGCTCCATCAAGAGCATCTTCATGCCATCACAGGTGCACTCACACACGTCCCACCTGGAGCTTGAGATGCACATGCCCTCGCAGTCTACTCCACGGTGTGCCCGGAGGTTCTATCCACCCTACGCGAGGCTCGAGCCTCCCCTGAGGTCACACATTGGGATGCTACGTACGCCGACGAGCTCGTTGCCATCCGATAGCACCACGTGTATGACCTCGTTGATCTCCCTCCAGGTTGGAAGGCCATCACTGCCAAATGGGTCTTCCGATGCAAGTGGAAGCCGGATGGTTCCTTGGACAAGTACAAGGCCCGCCTGACAACCAAGGAGTTTGCTCAGGTCCCTGGGGTTATTACAACAACATCGTTGTCCCAGTTTGCCGATTCTCCACTAGCCGGATGCTCTTCACCCTGGTTTCCTAGCACGAGTGGGAGATGCATCAGATAGACATGAGCAACGTTTTCCTCCATCGCTCGCTGGAGGGTGAGGAGCTCTACATGGTACAACCTCTTGGCTTTGACAATGACAGTAGAAAGGTCCGGCGGCTACGAAAGGCCCTCTATCGCCTGAAGCAGTCACCTTGGTGCTGGAACAAGGAGATTGGTCGCACGCTCCTCTATGACGACCTCTTGTATATTATTGCTGACCTCGCACTATTCATCAGCCCGCAAGGGCAGACCTTTACAGTTATCCTGGTGTACATCAAAGATCTCCTCATTGCGTCACCAGACAGGGCTACCATCTAGCGTGCCAAGGACCTGCTTTACACCGCCTACCAGATGAAGGATTTAGGGTCTGCCCGAGTCTTCCTAGGCATGGAGCTCGAGCATGATCGCTCTTACGGCATCTTGTACGTCCATCAGGCCGCCTATGTATAGGCTCTATCCACTCGCTTCGCCGAGGACCTACCCCTCGTGCCGATTGCATCCTCACCCATGTCACTTGATGGCCAGGCGAAGCTGAAGAGCTCTGACCCAACCGTTGAGGGGGAGCCAGTTAACGTGACCTCGTATCTACGAGTTATCGGGTCTCTGATGTTCCCGGCGATGACGACACGCCTAGACATTGCGTGCACCGTCAACCTTCCGGCTCAGTTCCGTCACGAGCCGCGTCACCTCCACTTCAAGGCCGCGATTCGAGTACTACGCTATGTCGTCTCGCCTCCACAGCGAGGTCTCATGTTCCACCGACAGGCTTCTATTGTCGCGGTGGACTACACTAGCATTGACTGGGCCGACAGTCTGGATGGTAAGAGCCACATAGGCTGGATCTTTCTCGTTGGCGGCACAACGGTGTCCTGGCGTAGTGGCTAGCAAGGATGTATTGCACGCAGCATTGCTTAGGCTGAGTACGTAGCCCTTGGTTCAGGCAGCTGTGAGAGCTTGTGGCTGTGTCGTCTGTTGTCCGAGTTCCGTCACTCCGTCGCATCCTTCACATTGCATTGTGACAATGAGAGTGCCATGGCCATCGCCAACAATGACGGCGTACATCACACACATACAAACACATCAATGTTGAGTATCCCTATGTGCGTTCCTTGTTGCATGACGGCAGCGTCAGCATTTTGTGGGTTGAGACAGCACGAGAGCTGGTTGACTTCTTGAGTAAGGCACTGAAGCGCGACTCGTTCAAGAAGGTTGTGAGTTCAGTCGGCGTGCGTACGTGAGTTGCAATCTCTGTCCTAGCCCTAGAGGAGTCTATGTTCCCTAGAGGAGTCTGTCTTCTGAATGTGTCGCTACCTGCCCATGTGTACTGCGCCTGTGAGTCATGGGCGAGTGTTGGTTTTTTCGTATCTCTCATTGTGCTCTGTTGTGTCCTCTCGGCTTGTGTACATCGACGTGTAGATAAATGATGGCGAGACTCAACACTGCTGGAGTGTCGTCCTGTGGAGCCGATGCACGCTGAGGCCTACACGCAGTTCGTAGGAGCCTCCTCGCTGCCGCAACGTGCTCAGTCCCATCGGTGTTGGTTATGGTCATGACACACGCAAGTGCCCTCTTGTCTCCTTGCACACACACACACACCTAATCACTGCAGGTGATTAATCTTGACTAAGGCTCTTCATTGCAAGACAGTGACATAGAATGGGGCGCACAGTGATGGTGGCACCATCAAGTTGTAGAGTGATGACAACAGCTCCAATATTGTCCTCACGACGAGCCTTAGTTTAGTGATAATAACACATGCCAAAATGGGGGATAAATTTGTTGGCATGCATGGTTGTGGTGTGACTGGTTTCCTACACACTTGCATGCTTTTAGCGTAATGGACCGGGCTGTTGATCCATCGGGACCACACGTTCAGTTTGTACCAGCGTGTGAGAAACCGCCTGGAGCTCGCTCGCTCCAGGGCCGAGTTTGATCCCTGGGTGGCGTCCGGGCCCCACGTCGAGTGATTTACGTGGGTGGCCCGGTCAACCGGCTATCTTCACGTCACTCACTTGTCACACTTACTCACTTTCTAGTCTTTGAGCTTGCCCCCGATCCATGGCTTCACCTGTACCCAACAACTCGCTTGCTACTCACTTGCTTGCTTGCTAGCTTAGCATTCAAGTCTACCTATTGGTATCAGAGTAGGAGGGCTACCCGTCCCAGCCGCGACAGTCCTGAGACCTCGTGAAACCTCTTCAGGTTGCACCTAGGTGGCGGGTGATCCCGCGCAAGCAACAATTCCATTGCGGCAGCTTGAGGCCGCAACAACAACAGTCGTTTTGCGCAGCCGCTCTTATTGCACCCGTGACTCACGGTATGCACACTCCCGGCTTCCTAAGACCTTGTGAGCCCTCTTCGGGTCACACCTCAGTGACGGGTGATCCCGCAGAAGCCACAACCTCGTTGCAGCAACCTGAGACTGCAGCAGCAGCAGCTGTTCTGCACAGCCTCTGCCACCGCACCCGTGACTCACGGCGTGCTCGCTTCCGG
Source organism: Penium margaritaceum (assembly GCA_023375785.1). Taxonomy (NCBI): domain Eukaryota; kingdom Viridiplantae; phylum Streptophyta; class Zygnematophyceae; order Desmidiales; family Peniaceae; genus Penium; species Penium margaritaceum. The sequence goes on along the minus strand of SZWC01006893.1, from coordinate 28,795 downwards.
CTTCTTAGACCTCGTGAGTCCTCTTCGGGTCACAACTCAGTGACGAGTTCCCGCAGAAGCCACAACCTCGTTGCAACAACCTGAGACCGCAATAGCAGCAGCCGTTCTGCGCAGCCACTGCCACCGCACCCGTGATTCACGGCGTGCTCGCTTTTGGCTTCTGAGACCTCGTGAGTCCTCTTTGGGTCACACCTTAGTGGCGAGTGATCCCGCAGAAGCCACAAATTCACTATGGCAGCTTGATATCCCAGCAGCACCAGCCATTCTGTGCAGCTGCAGCCACAGCATGCGTAACTCACGGCGTGCTTACTCTTGGCTTCGACCGACGTGTGCACAACGTCACCTTCACTCCTCACCCGTTGTTAGACGCTCCTTCTTCCCGCTGTGCTTCTGCTCTCTGCACGCATGACGGATGCTTGAGCATCACCCGTCGCACTTGCACTCTGCATGGTGATCCCGCCTAGTGCACACAGTTGCCCCATGCCACACAGAGCACCGCACTTGCATCCGTGCCTCTGTCCACAGTCCCTGCTGCAACAACGCCATTCCTAAGAACCTCAGGCTGCCTCCAGGGAGCCCGGCGTCCGGCTAGCTGGCGTCTCCACCCGTGACCAAGCCTATCCCTACGTCGCCCACAGCAGTGCGGGAACGTCTCTGCATTGACAAGGAGCTCGCGTGCTACGAGGAGCGTGTGGAGAGGGAGGTGTGGTCGTGGGTCCGTCGCAACAGTCCGGGGTATCACCCCGGTGAAGACTACGATCCTGCTGACAACTACAAGTGGACAGACGCACGGGACCACGTAGCCCGTTGCCAGTCGGCCGACGACAACTCTCCGACGGCGCAGAACGAACCAGCTAAAGCACCACAGCGTGACCACCGACCTCACCACTCTCCGGTAAGCCCGCCCATTGCCCATAGAACGCGCCAGCAACGCCGCCGTACTGCTCCTCGTGGCACTACCTCACTCTCTGTGGCAGCAACATGAGGAACTCCTGCTTCGCGTCGTGCCACATCTCCGGCCTTGTCAGCTCCAGAGTCCTCGTCCTCTTCGCCTCCTGATATTCTTGCAGCCCTGCGGGCTGCACTTGTGTCCAGTGTTGCTGTGGCATCCACTTTTGCAGCCACTGCACGCGCTGCATGTGCACCAGCGACCACTGCTACAGGGAGAGCCATTGACACTTACACTGTCGCTGCTGTTGATCAGGGACCATTGGCAGCTGCTGCTGTCAACGTAGCTACTCAGGTTGCCGCAGCAGCAGATGCAGCATTTGCAGCAGCTGCAGCAGCTAGAGCTCTCTCCAGTGTAGTTGAATCTATCCACATCTCCACATAACAGGCTTCGTCTCTGTCCTCCTCTTCATCCTTAGTGACTCGTCACATATAGTTGTTGATCTCAACTGCTGCAGCCGTCTCCACCCTGTCCACTGCAGCACTGAAAGGTGTTGCCTGCCTCATTGTCTCCGCATCAGCCACTGTTGCAGTCGTCGCCTCCTCAGCTGCTGCTGCGCTACCACCTCTGTTCTCCATGTGTCGTCGTGCCTGGTGAGCTTGGGTTCTCTTGGTCTCTCTCTCGCTTTGCCTGCTCTGTATTGGCGTGTTCGTGCGTCCAGGTTGTTGCCTTGCAGCAAACTTCCGACGTCCTTACCACACATTTCCCACGCCCACTGGGCAAAAGAAACTCTTCCAAAAGTTTCTTGGCAGAGTCACGTCACTGGCAACATGCCAGTTGACGATGACCAATACACCGCCCTGCAAGCCGAGCTTCAGCGTGAGCGCAATGCATTGCAGGCAGCTCTCACTGCTCAGTGAGTTGCTGAGGAGACGTTACGGGCTGAGCAGGCAGACCAAGAGACCTTTGCCGATCACATTGCTGACCTGGTTCTTAATCGTCTCCAACCCACCCTACGCAGCACTCAGTTTGCCAGCATTGCTGCAGCATTTTCCACCTCCCCTGCTTCCGCATCTTCCACCACTGGCACTTCCACCTCTGATCCACTTGTAGTTGCCGCAGCCACCGGCGCAGCCGCAGCCAAAGCACTTGTGCCATCTGTATAGCGCAAGCCCGACTTTGACTCTACTCCACCCCACTTCACCTCCAATTTCACATTCCATTCTTGGGAGGTTCGTTTCAGTGCCTGGGCACATGGGGAGCAGCTCTAGGAATACTACCATGAACCCAGCCCCTCCACTACTCCACCTTTTGTGCCAAGCGAGTCTGAGTCGGCACGAGCTGTTCATGCCCTCATTCGAGCTCGACCTGACGATCTCACTAATGAGATCAGGTCTTACAATGCCGACACTGCACGTCGCATCCCCGCAGACCCAGTTGGGGCCTATGCCCTGATCAAACGGCGCACGACAGTCACTGGACATGCAGCACAGAGCGTCCTCACCGTCCAGTTCAACACACTCTCCATGCGTGCTGATGAGACTGCTGACGCCTATTGGACGCACAGTCTGCGACTGCTCCGCGGCCTCGGCAAGGCCGCCCCTGGCCAGCTCCCTGCGGTTCTGTCCATCGTCAACGGCCTCATCCCTGAACTCAGCGACATCTTCCGCGAGGTGAAGGCCACAGAGCTTGAGCGCTTTGCTGCCATCCTTGTCCCCGCTGATGCACCCCCTGGAATTGGGGCGTTGTGGGAGTTTACCTCCCAACGCCTCACAGACTGGTGGAGCTCACTGCAGAACAAGCACATTCATCGCGCCGCCGTTGCAGCAGCAACCACCGTACTCCCTTCTGCCTCCACCTCCCCTACCTCGAACTCATCCTCCACCACCACATCCACCACTACTGCCACTTCTCTTGCTGCACAAGGGGGTGGTCGTGGTTAAGGGTGCACACCGGTACAGAACCGCGGTTCTCAGGTTGGAACCGGAACCGCGGTTCCGGTTCCGGAAACGCGGTTTTGCCTGGAACCGCGGTTCTTCACGGTTCCACACATGAAGACACGCACATGCACACTTCCTCTAGACAAAGTCCAGGGACAGCAAGTTTACATTTGACAATTCTCACCTTTCTCACTTTCATAACAGATTGATGTCTATGGGGAAACACCAAGCATTAATTCATAAACAATCAGTTCGTCATGGGTTCCCTTGTCATGCACACTTGGTGTTGCCTTCTGCATTAGCCATGTTCATATGTTGAATTCATCATTCCCATTGTTCAATGCAAAAACTACCACACAAGAGATGGAAGAAGAATGCATGTGAAATCAGTTGACTGATGGATTACAACTCTACTCTCCATCGCCATCGTCAACATCGTCATCACCATCCCCACCCCCCAAACCCACTCCCATCTCCATCACATCATCATCGTCACCGGTGTCAAACAACCTTAGGCCCTCTAACTCCTCAGCTGCTTCACCAACCAACTCTGCTGTGGCTATCCGGCATAGTGAATTCACTCGGTCTTCCTCCTCCTGCAGTTCTGGGGCCACATTGCCATGGCGATCAACTGGGAACTCTAGCAGGCTGCGCTCGTTGATCCACAACTTCATGGTGAGAAGATTTTCTACTGTCAAGTGGTCAAGCGAATGGCAGAAGTCGGTGATGACGTGCCGGCCGAGGGAGAAGAGGCACTCGGACAGTGTGGATGTGGCTGGGACGGCAAAATGGTCCATGGCAGCAAGGAAGAAGGTGGGAAAGGAAATCTGCTTCTTTCGGTAATGGCGCAGCACGTTACACGTCGGATCCTTCGGGGGAAGCTTCGCCCACCTTTCCACCTCACCCTCAAGTGTGGTTGCAGCTGGTTCTTCAACTCGGGGGGCTGGATCTCGTGGCGCAAAGAGATCCTGCGATGGATCTGCCAGCGCAGCCTGCAGCAACTCTTCATCCTCTTCTTGCTGCTGCAGCACGCGTGGACGGAGTTGGCACACCTCTGCTGCTGCCGGCGCCGCTGCAGAAGCTGCTATAATCTGGCTGTCATCACCTGTATCTTCTGCTGCTGCTGCTGCTTCTGCTGCTGCCGTTGCTGCTGCTTCAGCTGCTGCATGTGCCTCCTCCACCCTGGTGTAGTATGGGCGGAGGAGCTCGATCACCTTCACTTGGAGTTCAGCTGCAGACTTGATGCCCATGAGCCGGTGCGTCTTGTCGAAGTAGCGCAGCCGGAATCGTGGGTTAGCTGCTGTTGCAAGCACATGACGGTCCGTTAGCAGGGCTGCGTACTTCTCCAGTTTTCCCTGGACAGCTTCAAGCCCCGGCTTGATGTCCGCAAGAAGCTGATCCTTCATGGTGAGTCTGCCAGGTGCGCCGCGCCGCTTTCCTTTCTTTTCTGCATTGATTGACCGCACCTGCCACCCATGGATCTTTGTCAGCATGGACTCAAAAAAGGGGATCACCAGGATGAGGGTGAGCAGTGCGATGGTGGACCACTCCTCATCAGTCAGAGTCAGCAGCGTGCCCTCTCTTCCATACCCTGCCAGCCATGTCACAAGCACCTTGCGCAAAAATAACACGCGGCTGCACATATCAAGGGTTGAATTCCACCTTGTCTCGGTGTCAAGATGAAGAGAGAGGAACTTCACACCGGCGGCAGAGGATGCAGAGATGAGGGACTGCTCCCTTGGTGTGCTGCGGGTGGCAAATGTAGCAATAGCCCTTGCCTTGCCGATGACGTCGGCGACAGCGGGGAGGGACAGTAAATCATTGACGGCCAGGTTCATGATATGCCCCAAACACCTGATGTGACCTGCCTTCACAAACCCGTTGCCTGATGGTATGACATAACGGTCAATCATCGCATCATTTGTGCTCTCATTGTCCACAGTGATGCAAAACACACGTGACCACAACCCCCAACCTTTCAGAGCATCAGAAAAGACATCAAACATATTCTGTGCATTTGGTGACTCTGGAATGGCGGGAAAAGAAAGCGCCATGGACTTGACCTTGAAGTCGTTAACCCAGTGTCCAGTGATGTCCACATATTTCATGTTTGCACCTGACTTCCAGCCATCAGTGGTGAAACTGATGGCAGAGGTGACCTCAGCCAGCAGTTTGCGCAACCTAGCTCGAAAAACAACCGCCCCTGTCACAATGCCGCGTGCAATGGTCATGCATCCAGGCAAATGAGCGGTGGGATTGCAATGCAGAAATGATTTCCCCAACCAGAATGAATCCATTGATAAGAATGTCAGGTTTTTATCTATGACGTGCTTCCACAGACACGTGAGCCAATACCTTTTGCTGAAGGTTACTCCCACTCCTGCAATGGCACGCTCTATGACAGTGGCACGTGCTCCTGGATCTGCCCTAACAGCTTCCATGGTGGCATTGACAGCATTTGCAGTGGCGTGCTGCAGTTCGGCAGTGACCTCTTGCTCCTTCATCTCCTTGAACAACTTTGGGTGGGAAATGCGAAGATGCTTTCTCATTCCGCTGGTGGAGCTCTTATTGCACCCAAAATCTCTCCCGCACGTATTGCAGTCTGCCTTGTCCGGATCATCTTCCCGTCTTTTGAAGTAGCGCCAGATGACGGCTTTCTCCTTCTTGCGCTTCTCACCGACCTCCCCTTCACCGGCCTCATCATCATCTGACCCGTCCTTGTCAGAGTCTTCTGCAGCCTCTCGGTTGCCGCTCGAGCTCATGCGGTCTACCATGCTTGTTGTTCTGCTCGTTGCGACAACCCCTGCCAGAACTGCTATTAGCATTGCAGCAAGCACAGCTGCCATTGCTGCTTGCTGCTGCTACTCCTGTTGGTGGTGCTGAACAACTTGCTGGCTGCTCTTGCTGTTGCCGGTGCGCAACGTTTTGCCTGCCGCTGCTGCTGGCTGCCTGCCAATGCAGCTGCTGTTGCTGGCTGCCTGCCCCTGCAGCCGCTGCTGCTTGCTGCATGCCCCTGCAACGTTCTCCGGCTCCTGGTCTGGCTGACCAATTCGCTGGCTGCCCCTGCGGCTGCTGCCGCTGCACAACGTCGTGGCTGCCGCTGCCACTGGCTGCCTCTGCAGGTGCTGGCACGGCTGACCAATTTGTGGGCTGCCGCTGCAGCTGCTGCCACTGAACAATGTGCTATGCGCCGCTGCTGATGGCTGTCGCTGCTGGTTTTGGTGGTCTTAAACAATCCGGCGGCTGCTGTTGTCTGCCTCTGCGAGTGCTCGTGTGGCAGACCAATGTGCTGGCTGCTCCTGCAGCTGATGCCGCTGAGCAATGTGCTCGCTGCTGCTGCAACTGGCTGCCGCTGCTAGGGCCGATGGTTATGGCCAATGTGCTGGCTGCCCCTGCAGCTGCTGCCACTGCAAAACATCGTGGCTGACGCTGCTGCTCGCTGCCTCTACAGGTGCAGGCACAGCTGCTCCTGCAGCTGATGCCGCTGAGCAATGTGCTCGCTGCTGCTGCAACTGGCTGCCGCTGCTAGGGCCGATGGTTATGGCCAATGTGCTGGCTGCCCCTGCAGCTGCTGCCACTGCAAAACATCGTGGCTGACGCTGCTGCTCGCTGCCTCTACAGGTGCAGGCACAGCTGCTCCTGCAGCTGAAGTGCAGTTGGATGCACTGGTCTTGCGGCTTCTAGTTGAATGTGCTGCTACTGTCGTTCGCTAGCTCTACGGCCGTTGCGGCCATCACTCACTGGCAGTGGCGGAACTGGGCTGAGAAGAGGTCTCAACCCAACTGGTGAAGAGCTTCGTTGCAATGAGACGGAGACAATTGACAGTGTAACAGAGCGGCAAACACAAAGAGGTTGTCGGGGATCGTTGACGTCGCCACTGCTCACGTCACCTGCTGAAAAAGGAAGCTTCCTCATAGCGGAAGCTTCTTTCAAGTGCAGTGCGGAAGAACAGAGAGTAGGAAGCGGCAAAACGCATGGGCGTGCGTGCCATACCCTCGCACGGCACGCAATAGCCATGAGCTGCTGCGCCGCCAAATGCATTGAACGGACAAGAACCAATGACATTTGACGAGGATTGTCCATTCCGAGGTGGCGAGGACTGCCGATCCTCGCGTTGATGTGTCGGCGGTTGAGAACCAGTGACATTTGACGACTCGAACATCGTCATGCGGCCTTTCCGAGGTGGCGAGGATTGCCCGGATTCCGTCTCACTTGGACAACTTAGACGTGTTCGAGTCACGAGGTGTTGAACGCGTCCACTGATTTTTTTTCAGCCCCCCCCACAAAGCAGATGCGAGAACCGCGGTTCTACAACGGTTCCAGAAAATTGGAACCGGAACCGTGGTTCCGGTTCTAGAACCGGAACCGCGGTTCTGGAATCGCGGTTGCAAGAACCTGTGTGCACCCTTAGTCGTGGTGGGGGGGTGGTAAAGGTAAAAACTGCGGGGGTGGCTCTGGCGATGGGGGACAAGGCAGGGGTGACAAAGGTCGCAGTTCTGATGGCGCTGCATCCCCCGCTCCCTCCACCAGCACTGCCACGTGCTGGAACTGCGGTGCCACCAGTCATGCGGCGCCCAAGTGCCCTGCCCCACCTGACGATGCACGCCTTGCCTCAGCTATGCGTGCCCACGGGGCACGCTCCTCGGGGTCGGGTAGTGGATCTGCGCGCTCCTCCACCTCCACAGGGTCAGGTGTTGGCCCTACACGCTCCTCCCCCTCCTCATCACCTCCAGCTGCTGCCTACTCTTTCACGCAGTGCACCAACAACACCTCCGTGATCAGGGAGGTGAGAGTGTGTGTTCGGTTGAGGGTGGGCGTGCGTGTGCCGTTGATTCGTCTCTTCGTGGGCCTCCCCCCGGTCATGTTCAGGGTTGTCCCCCATCTGATGTCCCGTGGATTCAGCAGTGGCAGTCATCCAATCTTCCTCATTGTCTTGTTGCCTGTGGTCAGCGCCTCCCTCCTCGCTCTGCTGTTGCTGTCGTGAGTCGTGACCTTGCATCTGTCCGCGTGACGGGTGGCTTCTGGATCCTTGATTCAGGGGCCACCCACTACATGACCTCTTGTCGTTCCTCGTTTGTGTGTTTAGGTCCCGTTGGCTCTGTTCGCTTTGTTCGCACTGGCTCTGGCCAGCTTCTCCCTGTCCAGGGGGTTGGGGTTGTTCGCTTCGTTGGCCCTGGGGGGGAACTCTTCCTCCCTGACGTTCTCTACGTGTCCGCTCTTGAGCTGAGTCTGCTGTCTGTTACGACTCTTGACGACCAGGACATGAACTTCTCCTCCAGCCGTGGCATTACCTCAGTGTTGCATCGCACCACTGGTCGTGTTCTGCTGCGTGGCACTCGCTGTGACCGCCTGTTTCGTGTGTCCTCATTTGCACCCTATCCTTCCTCAACCGTCCTTATTCATGTAGCCCGCTCTCTCACTCCTGCCCATGCACAGTTGCTCCATCGCCGCCTCTGTCACATACACACTGCTGCAATTGGCAGTTTGCTCCGAGACACGCCCGTTCATGGTCTTGATGCCGACACGTTCCCTGCCCCTTGCCCTACTGACTGCCTTGACTGTGCGCAAGGCAAGATGCATCGCTCCCCTTTTTCCACGTCTGAGTCTCGCACTTCTTACCCACTTGACCTCCTGCATGCCGACGTCATGGGACTCCTTGCCCATGATGCTCTTGCAGGTGTCGGTCGTTATGTCCTCTGTCTCATAGATGACTTTTCTCGCATGCGCTGGGTCTTTGCCCTTCGACAAAAGAGTGACGTTTGTCCCACTTTGGAGTCCTGGCTGCCGCAGGCTGAACTAGCCTGTGGTCGCAGGCTCAAAGTCTTTTGCTGTGATCACGGTGGCGAATTCATGGGTCCCACTGTCCACTTCCTGACATCTCGTGGGGTGTGTATGGAACCTTCGGCTCCTTACACATCCCAACAAAATGGTGTCCCTGAACGCTGGAACCTCACCCTTGCTGATGGTGTTCACACTCTCCTCAGTCAATCATCCCTCTCTCATGTCTTCTCTTTCGAGGCCATGTGCTACATGACCTGGGTGTGGAACCATGTCCCTCACGGTCCTCTCCCTTGCCACATCACCCCCTTTGAGCGTTGGTACGGCCGCCGTACTGACCTTCGTCTGGCACGTGTCTGGGGCTGTGTGACTGCCGTCTGGTTGGCCGAGGACTTCCGCGATGGCAAACTCAACCCTTGCGATCGTCTCTGCACCTTTCTTGGTGTCTCTGCCATGTCGAAAGCATGGAGATTCTGGGACCCCGACCGCTCTCGCATCATAGAGTCACGTGACGCCCTCTTCTTCGAGGATGTCTTTCCCCGTGACCTGTCCCATGTCCCTCCTCCTTCTTCTCTCTCCTCACTTCGTCAGCTTGGGGGGGGTGGGTTTGCTCCAGTCTCCGATCTCCGAGCGTCCTCCTCTCCCTCTCACACGGCGTCCCCTACTGTCACCCCCACAGACAGTGACGAGGGCTCCCTTTCCTTGTCCTCAGGAGCATCAGAGCCCTCCTCGGAGTCCGTGTCTTCCTTGCCCTCAGCTGGCAGTCCCGCGTCCTCACCGACCACAGATAGTCCCGAGTGCTCACACTCAGCACCCACTCCCGCACAGTCCACTGCCCACTCTACTCCCAACTCCCCTGGCTCTGCGTCTCCTCCGGCGCCTGACACTGCTGTAGGTGACGCTTCTCAGGCCCCGCTCTCCGGTCCTGAGCCCTACACTCGTGGGGGGAGACTGCGTGCTCTTCCTCCCTCTTTGTCCTCTCAGCCCTCCCGTGAGTGCGCCCGCTCTTCCAGGACGCCTGCTGAGTCCATTCCCGTGGGTTCGTCCACTACCTCCCAACCCACTCAACGGGTCACTTGCTCCAGATTCACATCCTCCGCAGCTGGTCCATCAGTGCGACCCACCGGCCTTGATGTACTAGGCCTGTCTGTGGGTGTCGTCCACCCCAACTCTGCAGTTGGCTACACTCTTGTAGCCCATGAGTTCCATAGTGATCTTGAATCCTCCGTCGCCGGGTATGTCGCCGCATGCTTCGCGGCCGCTGGCCTTCCCACTCTTCCTCCTGAGCCCACCACTGTCCGGCAGGCTCGTGAGGCAGCAGACGCTGACCTCTGGGAGAAGGCCATGCAGGAGGAGATCACAACTCTCCAGGAACATGGAGTCTTTGAGCTTGTGGATTTACCTGCAGGCCGCAAGGCAGTCTCTGCCCGATGGGTCCTTCGGCGTAAGCTGAAGCCCGATGGAACCGTCGACCGGTACAAGGCTCGCCTCACGGCTAAGGGATTCTCCTAGATCCCTGGAGTCCACTTTGATGAGACCTTTGCACCAGTCGGGAGGTACACCACTGCTCGAGCACTGTTGAGTCTTGTCGCCTAGCACAACTGGGAGCTAGAGCAGATGGATGTCAACAATGCCTTCTTGCATGGAAAGCTCGATGAAGAAATCTACATGATACAGTCCCCGGGCTTCACCGATGGCACAAACAAGGTATGGCGACTGTGCAAAGCTCTCTATGGGCTCAAGCAGTTGCTGCGTTGTTGGAACATGGAGATCTCCTCGCCTCTCGAGCAAGGAGGTTACCGTCGTAGCACGGTTGATCCAACGCTCTTCTTGAGCGCCCCCTCAGAGCCGTTCGTGGCCATACTGGTCTACGTTGATGACCTGTTCATTGCCTCACCCAGCCCCGCAGCTGTCCAGTCAGTGAAGAATCTGCTACAGTCTGCGTACAAGATGAAGGATTTAGGTCCTGCACGGGTGTTTTTGGGAATGGAGCTTGAGCGTGATCGTCAGCTTTGCACCATGCACGTACACAAGACTGCATACATCCGCACACTGGGGGATCGTTTTGCCTCCCTGCTTGCAAACATCCCCACCGCTTCCACACTGATGACTCCAGCAGGTCAGCGTCTGCTGAAGTCGCTGAACTTAGCGCAGCTGGGGGAGCTTGTTGACGTCACCGACTACCTCAGTGTGGTCGGCTCCCTCATGTACCTCGCCGCCACCACTCGGGCGGACGTGGCCTTCGCGGTCAACTTCCTTTCCCACTGCGTGTGATCCACTATGCGTTGTCCACTGCACGCGTGAGACTCTGCTATCGTGCTAAGCCCTCAGTGGTCGTTGATGGCTACACAGACAGTGACTGGGCACATGACACGGATGCTCGTAGCCGCACTCGTTACATCTTTCTCGTCGGTGGGACTGCTGTCTCTTGGAAGAGTGGAAAACAAGGCTGTATCGCTCGAAGCTCCAGTGAGGCCGAGTACGTGGCTCTAGGCACAGGTACGTGTGAGAGTGTGTGGCTGTCCCGCCTGTTGTAGCAGTTGCGTGTTCCCATTCGTTGCATCACCCTGCGCTGTGACAACCAGAGTGCAAAGGCAATCGCTGAGCACGATGGCATGCATCACTCTCGCACCAAGCACATCAACATTGAGCATCAGTCTGTACGCGAGCGCATTACTACTGGAGAAGTTCAGGTTGTCTGGGTCGACACCTGTCAGCAGCGTGCAGAATTTCTCACTAAAGCGCTCAGCAGTGGAATGTTCATAGCGGCCGTGCATGCTGTTGGCCTGCTGCGTTCTCGTGATGCCCCAGGTTGTCGTGAGTCCTGTGATGTTCTCTTCGTTCTGTGTTCTATGTGTGTGTGGCCTGTTCGTCTGTGGGTCATGGGGGAGTGTTGGTTATGGTCATGACACACGCAAGTGCCCTCTTGTCTCCTTGCACACACACACACCCCTCATCACTGCAGGTGATTAATCTTGACTAAGGCTCTTC
>SZWC01006892.1:74240-104655 GCA_023375785.1 Penium margaritaceum | reverse complement strand
TCCAAAATGGTGGTCATATGGGGCTGTTGCGCTCTGTCACGTCCGTGGAGGTGGTAGATGTGACCTTAATGAAGCTTCCGGGAAGCTTCATGGACCCCTTAGCAACATTACGTGCCCCAACTGCAGCTGGAGAGGGTTGGGCAACCCTTTGGTGCTCCATGGTGATGGCATGGTGATATGGTCGCAAGGATATCTCCACTGTTGTAATCTACTGTGGCAGCTCAGCGTGGCTTGGTGAGTCCTCCCAGGATCGTGGTTTTAGCTGTGACTCTCACTACTGCTGCCATTGTTGCATCTCGGATTCTTGGCTTGGCGGGAAATGCCTTGCTGCTCTGATCTCATGAGGAACTGCTATGAGGCTTCCTAGTCTTCCTGTTGCTGACATGGAAACACTGTCCAAGAAGTGCTTACTTGCACACTAGCAAGCAAGCAAGTGCAATAAACCGGAAGGGTTAGGCTAGGGAGATGGAAAAGGCCTCCTTAGCTACAATAGCTTAGTAATTCAGAGAGACTTCACAACTCACAAGCATACAACATAAATACTTGCATGGCAGCTGTCGTACGTGATAGTGTCGATTTCTCCTAAAACTGGACCAAAATCATTGTTTTGGCCATAAATATGCGCACTCGCATCCAAACGCAACACCATCAGAACCTAGAGATGCAAAATCTTGAGCCAGATGTGACGACTGGTCAGACACATGGTTCTGACATTGAATGGTGGACACAAAATTCAAACCATGCAAATTGGGCTCGAAAGCAAGTCCACCGAGAAAACTCTAGTGACTGCAAGAAAAGTGAGAGAACCTCAGAAAGCACCCGGGACGCTTTGGCAGCTGTCTAGCAGCTGCTGGTGCTTCAGAGCCAGATGGCTCTGCATCAGGGAGCTACACAATCATAGACACAAACGAGAGGTTACCATGAGTTGTACAGAAAAACGTGGACAACTCACATCACAACACAAGGATTTCTTGAATCACGTACTCTGTATCTCTCTCTACATGGAGTTGAGGCGAAGAAATGACATCTCTACACAAAACGTTCTCGTTCGGGTCCCGATCATGCTTGAGCTTGCTGACGTGGAAGACTGGGTGGATTGCCATGTTTTTAGGTAGGCAAAGTTGAAGGACAACTTGAGTTTGAATTTGCTTTATCTCAAACGGGCACAACCATTGGGATTTGAGCTTCTCAAAGTCTTGGCCACAGAGTTTGATGTCTGTTGAGCTGAGCAGGATGTAATTGCTGTGATGTCGGTCCACTACTCGCTTCATGTATGCTTGCGTCTTTGCGACAGTCTGATGTGTTTCTTCCCAAACATTCGAAAATTCCCGCTGGTGGATGTTAACCATGGGAATGTTGTTCTGGCTTTCTAGTCCTACTGGTAAGGCCAAAATCTTGTCTTGAACCACCTTGAAATGGATTATTCTTGCTGTAGTGGAAGTTGTTGAGTTGTACGCAAGTTCAGCGGTTAGCATTTTGCTTTCCAATCAGTGTCGTGTGGTTTGCATAAAGTGCAGAGGATTTGTTCGAGTGTCTGATTGGTCTAGTCGGTTTGACCGTCGGGTTGAGGATGGAACGCCGTTGATATCTGGATCCAACTGCCATAATGTGTCATGAGTTTCTTGACAAAAACGGTAAGTTAAGCGGCTTTCTCTATTGCTGATGATGGTATTGCACAATCTGGTTTAGGAAGAGTGATCTGATCCCTTCCATGGTGATGGTGGTCGTCATTGGGGTAACGTGCAACATCTTGGAAAATCAGTGCTCCACCATGAGGATGGCGTCATATCCCTAAGGGGTGACAGGGAGCCCTGTCATGAAATTCATGCTCATGTCCGTCCATGGCTCAGTTGGAATAGGAAGTGGTTCAAACAATCCTCGAAACCTCGTGCGATGAGATTTTCGCCCCTGATAGGTGTTGCAAGATTTGCACAATACGGCCACTTTGGTCTACAAATGGTCCCACCAATACTCTATTGCCAGTTTATTGAGTTTCTTGTTATCACCAAAGTGTCCATTTGGACTGATGCCATGGCATTCCTCCTATAGGATCCATCGTAATCCTCTGTTCCGTTATCTGACGACTTGGCAAGGGAATCATCGTTTCCAGTAGAGGTTGTCGAACCAGAATTTGGTTTTGTCGTATTTGTCGAACTCCTTGTAATCCTTCTTCAAAAGATCTGCAAGGTACAGGACTCGTCCGTCAAGCAACATGTGAATCTCTACCATCAATTTTGGCTTCAGACTCATTGGATCTACTGGATTTGTTTTTCCATGTCGGTATTCGGTGTTGTAGTGGAAGTTGGACTCAAGGAACTCCATCCTTTGAGTTTGATGACGGCTCAAGTTTTGCTGTGCCTTTAGATACTTGGTTTCGTGGTGGTTGATGTGGATGATGCATCGTCGGCATTCCACGTAACACCGCCACATTTTTAAAATTTGCAAAATTGCGACAATCTCTTTTTTGTGCTCCGCATGGTTAAGTTCAGGCCCACACAGTTTTTGTGACATGCATGCAATCGGTTGTTCTCCACCGTCGTTGTCTCTGATTTCCTGATCAAATGTGTCGGTGGCCATGACGTAGTCCGTCATAAGATCCACCAATTGCATGCCTAGCATCGAGGTCATAACATTTTTCAAAGAGTTAAACGCTTCTTGTTTGCATTCCTCCTAACTCCACTTTGTAATTCTAAGTGAGATCGGAGAGAGGCGCTTATACTCAAGCATAGTCCTTTACGAATCAATGATAGTAATAGAAGAATCCTAAAAACATCCATTCATCGTGAATGTTGCTCGGCATTGGCCAATCAAGAACCGCCTCCACTTTCTTCGGATCCATGGTGAAACGCCCGCCGGCGATGATGTTTCCTAGTAACTCAATCAATCAGCGAACCAGGTCACATTTTAAGAGATTTTTGTAAAATCTCACTTTTAAAACTTTATGATTTTTTTTGTATGGTGTGTTCCTTCAGAGTGCATTTGTAAACCAGGATTTTGTTAAGATGTACACATAAAATTCATTGAGGTACCGTCAGAAGATGTTCTTCATTACGACCATAAACAATGTGGGGGAGTTTGTGAGTCCAAACGACATAACCATGATCTCAAAGTCTTTTGCATGGTGTGGAAAGTTTTCTTCTCGGTGTCCATTTCAGAAACACGGTTTAAATGATAGTTGCTGCATACGTCTATTTTGGTGAAGATTCTAGCTCCTCGGAGTTCCTAAGAAACTTTGTCTGCTCATGGAAGGGTGTAGCAGTTCTTGATGAAAATGTCGTTCAATGTCCCATAATCTACACACATCTGTAGCTCACTTGTTTTCTTTTTCACAAACAGTACGTATGCCACATATGGTGAGAATGATGGTCCAATAAACCCCCGACCAAGCATCTCATCTAGCTGCTCCTTGAGTTCCGTCAGCTCATGGTGGCTTATCGGATAGGTCCCTTGACCGTCACTCTGTTGCCTAGTTCAAGTCTATCTTGTGGTCAACACATCGTTGCGGAGGTAAATTTCAAGGCAATTCTTCACAGAAAACTCCTTCAAACTGATCAAAAAGGGATGCTGTTTTCACTAGAGTAGCTACAGACTTGTAGGTGTCGAGGCCGATGTGGTAGTGTTTGCTCCTGCAATTTCTTAAGCTTCTCATGTACCCACATGGAGAAGCCACAACTTTGCCCCGTACCGCAGATGTATCTGGCTACGTCCAATGATATTGGACATAGCCAAAAGAACTCGTTGTGCACTACAATGAAGGACTCATCGAGAAGGAATGGGAGCTATGCGGCTCTTTACTGTGCTGTTGGTTTGTGTGGCTTCTAGCTGTCACGACCGATGCCGACGGATTACCCATATACCCACATTGGTGGTATATGGTAGAGGAGGGCATGATGACATGACGTGCCTCCGGAGTATACCGAGACTTCTCCAGCACTTACGACAGCGCTGGCAAGAGGCGGTCGATGCGTTCCGGCAACTCTGTGGGCTTGTCGGGAGCTAAGAGAGTTTTCTCAGTGTGTTGATACCCACGCACCCGGTGGACTGTAATGGTGCGATGAGGAGACCCGATGGCTGTAGTAGGGCTTGAGAAAGCTGTTCGTGATGTCTGGACACTGATTTAGAGTGTTTCTAACACTGCTCGTTTTTTCTCGGTGGTCGAGACCTGGGCACTCACAGAGCTCTTTTGGTGCCTCGAGGAGACCACCTTTGTTGTTCTCGTGGTGTATGCAGTGTGTTCTCCCCGCTGACTCGTTTGGGTTCAGTGGAGGTGACGGAGCCCAGTGCGGCTGGCTGCCGGTGTCCCTACATTAGCCCGCTAGGGGCTCACTAGTATTCTCTCCTTGTTCTTTCATGTTATGTGTTCCAGACTGAGCCAATTTCTTGCCATTTTGCACTGCACTCACACTCAGAGCTCATGTTCGTGTTTGCATAGGCTAGCATGCCTTTATTTGTGCATAACCCTTCGCCACCAGCCGCACCTTGTATTTGTCAACCACACCCTCCTTTGTGAACTTGGTCTTAAAGACCCACTTTGACCCGATGACCTTGGCATCTTTCGGCATGTCAACCAGCTCCCACGTATCATTGTCCGTGATAAACGCCAACTCCTATTTGATGGCTGCGTCCCATTAATCCCCTTCAGGCCGTGCAAGCGCCTCTTGCACAGTAGTCGGCTCTGTTGATGCAGCCAGCATGCACCGCGTCATGCCAATCCATCAACCGGTGCTTGCGTCAAAGCGCTTCCCCGCTTTTGGTACCAGAGAAAAGGGGGGCGTGTGAGCGGTAGACGCATCAGAAGCAGCAGTAGTGGACGAAACGCACAAAGAACGCGCTACGTGATGCCATGCTGGTAGCAGCGTGAGGGAGTGCAAAGTGACTACATGTGAGCACCACAGGGGGCGGTGAGCCGCGCACAGCAGCATTAGCGACTGTGTCAGCAACAGGAGTAGCAGCATCAGACGTAGTAGCAGTGGTAGATGCGGTTCCGCACAACAAGAGCAGTGGCGGCAGAGTAGTAAATTACAACAAGAGCAGTAGCGGCAGTAGTAGCAGTGGCAGTGGTGGGCACTAGAATTTGCAGCAGCTATACCAGAAGTAGCAGCAGTAGTAGCAGCAACTTCTATGTTGCACAGTTACAACGACAACAGCAGTTGTAGCAGTGCAACAGCCGCTACATCAGCAATGATAGCAGCATCATTGTATAGTAGTAGTAGCAGTAGCCACTGCAGCACTAGCGGCAGTAGCAGTAGCGTACAGTAGCTATGGCAGCAGCAGCAGCCACGACGAAAGCAGCAAGTAGCAACAACAGTTGCTGCTGCTGTAGCAAAGTAGCAGTAGCAGTAGCAACAAAAGCATCGGCAGCAGCATCGATGACAGCAACATGCAGCAGCAGTAGGTGCCACGCAGAGTAGAAGCAGTAGCAGAAGCAACAGCCGTAGCAATTGAGCAGCTGAACCTGCCGCCGCAGCTGCAGCTACAAGAGGGCCTCGCAGCCCTCCTCAGAGGGTCCCCCTCGGAGAGACTCCCTCGAGCCCCCACAGAGGGGCCCCCTCGGAGGGGGGCTGTTGGCCCGTCGAGCCCCCCTCTTGAGGGGCCCCTTGGCACGCTGTGAGCCCCTCACCCCCGTCGGCCCCGTCGGCCCTGTCGGCTCACCGATAGAGGGGGGGCGACCGTGAGAGAGGGACCGACCTCCCCCTGCTCGTTCGCTCGCCCTCTTGCTCACTCTGTCACTCCCTTGCTCACCAAGTGAGCAAGCAAGGAGCGAAGGAGGGGGGGCGACCTGACATCGCCCCCTCCTTTCTTTTTCTTTTGTTTCCCCCCTGCCCCCCCAATTCTGACCTGTTCCCTTTCCAGGGGGCGAACCAGAAACGGTTGACGGGCAAACCCGGGATGAGTAGTGAAGGGAAGAAATGGAGGAGGATCAATGCTCCTGAAAGAAAGGGGCAATCAAGAATAGAGGGGCAAAGGAGGGAAGAAAAAAAAACAACGTTGAGAGGACAAACCAAAAAGAAGAGAGAACAAAAAAGAGGAATATGAAATCGTACAACTACTGCACCCGCAACAGTAGCCACATTCGTGGCAGTGATAGCAGTGACGGACAGAGTTGCGCACAACTACATAGTGAGGAGCGGTTGCATCAGCGTTCGCAATCTCGCCTTCCCTACCGATAGCAGAATGCCATCAGCGGTGACTTCCGTTCTGAGACGCGTCATGAACCGGCGTCTTTTTGGGGCCTATGGATTGGTCCCCGCGCTTCAATCTGTAGGATCGATGGCGTATTTGGGTTTGTCCATCTCCAAGGGCTTGGTCGTCTACCGCTTGGAGCAGCATTTGCACCTGTAGTCACCACACCTTCTGTTCTTGGAGCATTTTTTGCTCCTTTAGTGGCAACAGCACTAGTAGTCATAGCTAGTGAGACTCGCTTCTCCGGGCGTACTTGCAGTGCTCATCCTGTCTGGTCACGTTTGTTGACCTCGACACCATGACCTGTAGGAGTGATCAGTGTCTACAAGTCTCATCCTCTCCTGCGGCTTGGTCGATACCACTGAGATTAGGTGCCCTTGGCACCTATCCATCCTCTGGCGCGCAAGATGAGTGTGCAGACGTCTGAGCAGGCGTCCTACGCGTTTGCCTGCTACTGTTTTGGTGATGGACATCATAGTTGGTATCGCTGCTGGACGCGCCCTCGCGGCCGGCATCCACCTTGGGAGGGAGGGCCGGTTCGGCCCTCCCTCCTCGCTGAAGCAAGGGGTGGTTGCGCACTACTCCTCACGTTTGCAAGGGCTGGCCGACGGCCAGCACTTCGCTGGCCACCGGCCAGCTTGCTGCTGACCGGCTGGATGGCTGGCGGCCAGCCAAGTGACCGGCCGGCCACCAGCCGCTGATTGCAGCCTCAGCCCAATCAGTGGTTGAGGGGCCACAAGGGCCTTGAGGGCAAGGCCTTGTGGCCTTGTTTCCTCCCCCCGGCTCGCCCTCCTCATAATTGAGCGAGTGAGGATGAGGGAGGGTGACAAGGGACGTTAGACAAGAGAAAGCTAGCGCAAAATTGCCACCGTGCCTCGTACGCGACATTTCTAACCAGAACGTCAAAAACGTCAATCAAAGTTTGTTTGCGACACAATTCGACTTAAAACAACAGAATATCCCGTACGAATGCACGAGTTTGAGGTAAAAACCCATGGTTTGGATCCCCAAACCAGGAGTAAGGTGAGAAGCATAAGTGGACCTCTAGAGACTCAAGATATTCGAGTCTCCCTACTCTGGGTCGTTGATGACGATTGCCCCTCAATCCTCCACAGGGGATAAGCCCCTGACGCGGACTGAGAACGTCATTCTGCGAGCTCGGACAATGACTTCAGAGCAGGAGTGGGAGGTTTTGGCCTGTTATAGTGGTTCTCAGAGCTAGATGACCCCCACGACCAAGGGTTCGACGGAAACGGCAGCTACGACCTATATGAAACGCCGCCGGCAGCTGCAAGCGGGAGTAGAAACGCCAAAGGGGCATATGGCGTCCATAGCAATCCATTTCAAGCGCCGAAAATGCATTCGAAAGCTCTTGAAGAGCTCGCAAAACTACCAATTTGCCTCCATTTCCAAGGTTCCCGCCCCTCTCATTCATCCAAAATTTTGGACAGCATTTCTTTCCAAGGCCAGGGGCTCTCACAACCTGAGAACACCCAAAAAAGAGGGAGGATAACACCTTGAAGATTTTTGGCGACTTCCCCAACACCGTCGACTCAAGGGAGACGCCGCCCAACAATGCGAGAGGCATCAAGGAGTGTGAATAGAACGACTTGCTATGAATTTATGTAATTCCTCTTTGCACTCTTTGCTCTTGTTTTGTGAGTCACACTCATGTCCCTTGTCATTTCATTGTCTTGTAATGTTTTACTTTCCAAGATTCTAGCCACTACCATTTGGTGTGAGTCACGGTTTAGGAAGACTAGTTTACAAATCCACGCCCTTGTGCCCACCGTGGTGGCCTAGGAAATAAGAAATCAATTTCATAAATGTCTTACCGATTGTGAGAACAAGAATACTTTGGGAGGTGACACCTACTTGAAGTTGTGGGGTGATCCTGTTGAAGATTTGCCCCTCTGCATACCCAAGTGCGGCGCCGGGAGGCGCCGACGAGCCGCCAGAGAGAGAAAAAATCCCCTTCGACGGATCTGGAGACTCACGGATTGCTCAAATCCTAAAATGAAGGATTGCCTCTGAAATTTGACAAGTTGCTGAATCCGGTGCAAGTTGTTTCACCGGAACCGGACAAGTAACGAGGGAGATATAGGCTTCCAAAGTTGCGGTGTGCGCGGCGGTTCTAGGAGCCGGCCGCGGTTCGACTTCCGGTGAATAATTGACCGGAGCGAGTAACAAAATGCCATCTGGGGATTTTGCTCCGGAAGGACTGCCGAGGCGTCTGGTGGATGATCCGCCGGATTTCAGGAGTGCAGTTTGTTACTGAGGGACTTAGCCAAAATCCTGGCCCGGAGTCCGAAACTCAGTTGTACAGTTTGTTACTCGGGGACTTCATCAAAATTCCGACTGGAAGTCCGCGAACAGGTTTCGACCCACATCAATCCCCATCACCAAACTCGATGATTAACTCATCGAAACAAACCCCAAAGGCGCAAGGGGTGCCGCCACTATGCATAGGGACATCTGCGCCTCCGGAATGGCATTTTGATGGGTCCTTGATGTGTGAAGGCGCCTCGGCGGGCGACGTGGTGCGCGCCGCCGAGTGAGCGGCTGGTTTGGGGTGCTGCGCTTCGACTGACGTAGCGGGAGCTGCGATTATCCGAATCGTGCACGGTTTGGTGTGTTGGAGAGCTCATGCCTAGCCCTACAAATGTTTAGATCATGTCCATGTTCCAAAACTAATACAAAATCGTGTTATCTCCTTTGCAAAAGTGAATGTCTTACAAATGCATTCAACTCCCAGAAGCATAGCGTGAGGCGACCAAAAAGCTCACGCTTAGACTCAGATTCACCCGCACAAAACACAGCCGTAAGCACAGCAGACCCGTCGGGCCACGTTGGAGCTGCCTCCACCCAGGGGCCATTTCTTGACAAAGGGTTATGGGCACACAGCCCTGACCGGTCTACTCATCGCTCATGGCTTTCGCGGCGGACGGGACTGTCGTCAGGGACAACATCACCGTCAAACTCTGAGGTCCCAGAGTTGAAGACTGCGCAAATGGCGTAGAAGGAGACGCAGCCCATCCAGAAGTATGAAGGTGGCCCTGGCTACAGGCTATGGAGGTGGCACTTCGAGCTACACCTCGCGCATAAGGGGCTACTGGAGGTCATGAAGGGAACGGAAGTCCTTGACGAAGCAACGGCGACGGAAGCGCAGAAGGAGGCCTTCTCAAAGAAGATCATGGAGGCACTCATGCTGCTGGTGTCCGGGACGGCTGAGTCGCAGTGGAGCTACTTCCAAGGCTGCAAGCTGGCAGCCGAAGCTTGGCAAAAGCTCTGTGCCATCCATCAATCCAAGTCACTGGCGAACAAAATCTTCGCAATGAAGCGACTCCTGACAGTGAGAATTGAGGAGGGAGATGATGTCATCACCGCCATGCAGCAGATCGAGTCGCTTGCCTCACAATGCAATGACGTGAGGTGGAAGATCGACACGCAGCTGCAAGCGATGGCCCTCCTCATGGCCCTTCCTGACAGTTGGAGCCCTCTCATTACAGTCTTGAGAGGATGGACAGAGGACAAGCTCACCTATGGCGCGGTCGCAGAGTACATCCGCAACGAGGCGCAGCAACGGAGCTTCGGGGAGTCCTCGTCGTCCTCATCGGCCCTCATCACCAAAACGCGACGTGGCAGAAGCGGGGCCAAGGGAGGTGGCGGACATGGCGGCGGCAAGAAGGGTGCCAAGAAGGGTGCATGCTGTAACTGCGGGAAGGAGGGCCATTGGGCCCATGATTGCACCGAGGAGGCAAAGGCCAGCGGCAAGGACGCCAAAGGCAAGAAGGCGCTTCTCAACGGCACTCAAAACCACTATCTCAAGAAGGCCAACCGGCAATGCCTTGACTCCGGAGCGGAGGAGCATACCCAGGGCGAGAAGGTCGGGTTCATCAACTACACCAAGTCCAGCAAATCCATGGTGGTCGCGAACGACAAGGTCAATCCGACGGCTGGCCAAGGAGACGTGGACGTGGAGGTGGTGGTTGGTGGAAAGCGGATGCAGCGCGTCATCAAGGACGTGCAGTACGTACTCGGCTTGGCTGACATTCTAAGTGTCAGCCGACTGACTAACAAGGGGTATGAGGTGCTCTTCAGGAGAAGAGGGGCAGTCGTGCAGAAGGACGGTGGCGGCGAGCCCGTGCTGGAGGCTAAGCGCGAGGGAGGCCTCTACATCGTGGAGACCAAGGTGATCCCCATGGCGACAGATTCAGCAGACTTGCAGGAACACACCATGAACCTGGCCAAAGGAGGGGGAGCTGATTTGGAGCTCTGGCACCGACGATTGGGGCATTCCTCACTCGCAGTCGTGAAGGAGATGGCAAAGCGCGAGCTGGTACGCGACCTTGTCATCGACGGTGCGGAAGAGGCGACAGATGCAGCAAAGCACAAAACGTGCGAGCCTTGCATGTTGGGCAAGGTGCGGCGCAAACCGTTCAACGAGAACGTGAATCGCGCCTCGGACCTGCTGGAGGTCGTGCACAGCGACGTGTGTGGACCATTCAAGACAGCGTCAAAGAGCGGTGCACGTTACTTCGTCACCTTCATTGATGACTACAGCAGAAAACTCTTCGTGTACTTCATGAAGCAGAAAGGCAAGGTCCTGGACCGGCTGAAGGAGTATGTCAACGCGGTGGAGAGGCAGACTGACCGAAGGGTCAGAGCGCTACGCAGTGACAACGGCGGAGAGTACATGGGCTGTAGCGGGTGGATGAAGTAGCATGGCATATAATTGCAACAAACTACGCCGTATTCGCCTCAGTCAAACAACATGGCGGAGCGGGCAAACCAGACGCTGCTGAACATGGTATGGACCATGTTAGTGGATGCGGGATTGCCGCGAAGCTTCTGGGAGGAAGCTGTGCGTACGGCGAGCTACACCATCAACCTCACTCCTACAGCAGTGCTGAAGGGGAGGAGTGGCTGGAAGACGCCACAGGAGGTTTGGAGCGGGCGCAAGCCAAGTGTGGCACACCTGAAAGTGTTCGGGTGCAAGGCGCACGTGGTGGTGCAGGCTGCGCAGAGGCGTGAGAGCAAGCTGGAGCCACGGGAAAATTCGTATCTCTTCCTTGGCTATGAGAGCGCGCATAAGGCATACTGGCTCTACGACATGCGCAAGGAGGAAGCGCTTTGACGCAAGCACCGGTTGATGGATTGGCATGACGCGGTGCATGCTGGCTGCATCAACAGAGCCGACTACCGTGCAAGAGGCGCTTGCACGGCCTGAAGGGGATTAATGGGACGCAGCCATCAAATAGGAGTTGGCGTTTATCACGGACAATGATACGTGGGAGCTGGTTGACATGCCGAAAGATGCCAAGGTCATCGGCTCAAAGTGGGTCTTTAAGACCAAGTTCACAAAGGAGGGTGTGGTTGACAAATACAAGGTGCGGCTGGTGGCGAAGGGTTATGCACAGCGTAAGGGGGAGCACTACGATGAGACGTTTGCTCCCGTCGCCAAGTTCACAAGCATCCGAGCAATCCTTGCCGTGGCGGCCGCGAAGGACATGGAGCTCCACCAAATGGACGTAAAGACGGCCTTCCTCAACGGCATCATAGACAAAGAGATCTACATGGAGGTGCCAAAGGGGGTGAAGGCGCCGGAGGGCAAGGTGTGTAAGCTGCGGAAGTCCTTGTACGGGCTAAAACAATCGCCCAGATGCTGGTACCAACAGATGGACAGCTTCATGGCACAACTCGGCTTCAAGCGCTATGAGTCGGATCACAGCGTGTACGTGCGGCACGACAAACAGCTCCATTAGATCATTGCACTCTACGTGGACG
The DNA here is from genome assembly GCA_023375785.1 of Penium margaritaceum. Classification (NCBI taxonomy): domain Eukaryota; kingdom Viridiplantae; phylum Streptophyta; class Zygnematophyceae; order Desmidiales; family Peniaceae; genus Penium; species Penium margaritaceum. The sequence continues at coordinate 92,685 of SZWC01006892.1, read as the reverse complement.
ACCTGATTGTGTGCTGGACGGAGTTGCCGGGCCTACAGCAGCTGAAAGAGCAGCTGAGCAGCAGATTCCAGATGTCAGACATGGGGGAGCTGAGTACTACCTCGAGGTGAGCATTACGCGGAACCGGAGGGCGCACACGCTTGAGCTGGGACAGGCCAAATACGTGGCCGAGGTGCTGAAGCGGTACGGCATCGAGGACTGCAAACCAGTTGGCAGTCCAGTCTCCACGACCTGTGAACTGAGTGGGGCAATGGCGCCGCAAACAAAAGAAGAGCGAGAGGATATGGTAGGGGTGCCCTACCAATCGGCGGTGGGCAGCCTCATGTACGCCATGGTGGCGACTCGACCAAACCTGGCCTACGGGGTGCGCCAAGTGAGAAGGTACGTGGCCGATCCAGGGCCACTACATTGGCAAGCGGTCAAGCGCATCCTCCGCTACCTGCAGGCGACGCGGCATGGCCGCTTGAGGTTCGACGGCAAGGGGCAGGCGGACCCCTTCCGTCTGGTCTGCTACACGGACGCAGACTACGCTGGCGATGTGGACAAGCGGAAGTCCACATCTGGCTACATGTTCTTCCTTGCTGGTGCAGCGGTCTCGTGGTGCAGCAGAAAGCAAGACTGTGTCGCCACCTCCACAGTGGAAGCAGAGTACATCATGCTGGCCGAGGCGGTCAAGGAGGTGGTGTGGCTCCGCAGGTTGCTGGGGGATCTGGGCATGCCGCAGCAGGAGCCTATGGTGGTGCAAGAGGACAAGACTGGCTCAATCTCGCTGACCAACAATCCGATGCAGCACAGGAGGACGAAGCACATCCACGTGCGTTACCACTACGCACGGGACATGGTTGAAAAGGGGCAGGTGGTGCTGCAGCATTGCAGCACGCACAACATGCTTGCGGATTGCTTGACCAAAGCGCAACCCGTCGACCGGCACGCATTGAGCGTGGCCGGGCTTGGGATGAACAGCTATGATGGGCTGGAGGGCGCTGCGGAAGATGAGTGAGAGCAAGCAGGAGCAGCGGGCATGGCAGGTGCAAGGGGGAGAATGTTGAAGATTTGCCCCTCTGCATGCCCAAGTGCGGCCCTCGGAGGCGCCGACGAGCCGCCAGAGAGAGGAAAAATCACCGTAGATGGATCTGGCGACTCTAGGCNGTTCTAGGAGCCGGCCGCGGTTTGACTTCCGGTGAATAATTGACCGGAGCGAGTAACAAAATGCCATCTGGGGATTTTGCTCCGGAAGGACTGCCGAGGCGTCCGGTGGATGATCCGCCGGATTTCAGGAGTGCAGTTTGTTACTGAGGGACTTAGCCAAAATCCTGGCTCGGAGTCCGAAACTCAAAAGTACAGTTTGTTACTCGGGGACCATCAGAATTCCGACTGGAAGTCCGCGAACAGGTTTCGACCCACATCAATCCCCATCACCAAACTCGATGATTAACTCATCAAAACAGACCCCAAAGGCACAAGGGGTGCCGCCACTATGCATAGGGACATCTGCGCCTCCGGAATGGCGTTTTGATGGGTCCTTGATGTGTGAAGGCGCCTCGGCGGGCGACGTGGTGCGCGCCGCCGAGTGAGCGGCTGGTTTGGGGTGCTGCGCTTCGAATGACGTAGCGGGAGCTACGGTTATCCAAATTGCGCACGGTTTGGTGCGTTGGAGAGCTCATGACTAGCCCTACAAATGTTTATATCATGTCCATGTTCCAAAACTAATGAAAAACTACGTTATCTCCTTTGCAAAAGTGACTGTCTCACAAATGCCTTCAACTCCCAGAAACATAGCGTGAGGTGACCAGAAAGCTCACGCTTAGAATCAGAACCACCCGCACAAAACACAGTCATGAGCACAGCAGACCCGTCGGGCCACGTTGGAGCTGCCTCCACCCGGGGGCCGTTTCTTGACAGATCCTCACAATGGATTTCACGTGCTAGTTGCACCGGTGACGAGATAGCAAGTGCCGGACCATCCAAGACCGACAAGGGCAAGGTGGTGACGGCCTCACCACACGCCCTCGGCGGACTCCATATCTTGGAAGCCGCCGCCGCGAGCACGGTTTCCAAACCAAAGACAACCGTGTTGCCGAAGGCAACCCAAGGCAATCTTGGTGACACAGAGAAGCGTGTGGAGACCGGAAAAGTGTTTGACGAGCACATCGACGCGCATGTGGATGACCCCCACACATCGGACGACGCGTTGGAGGAGGATCACCCATAGGGGGATCCCAACAAAGAGCATGACGCTGACGATGGCAAAGGCTACAAGGATCGCAATCATCACCATTGTCATACAGCAGACTCGAGCCGATCGCTCCAAAAGGGCAAGGCACTCGCCGCATTACCTAAAGCTACCGACAGCAGCGAGGCTGTCGAGAGCAGCAAAGGCGCCAAAAGCAGTCACCCAGGAAGTTTTCGCGAGAACAATCAAGACGACACCGCCGTGAAAGCAATTCACCATGACCACCGCAGGCTTGTCGACTTGGCTGCCGAGGCGGCGAGTCGACTCAAGATCACCACCGACGGTGGGAACGCACTACCACGAGGAGGAGTGGGGATGGACCCCCCTTTCTATGATGTGGCTGCAATGGGGTAAACCAACGCCCAAGCGAGCGGCGTCATAGATGATAGCCTTCTCCGGAATGTGGGACTCCTTGGAGGTGTGTACGTGAACCGTACCCTCCTACAGTGGCTAAAGGTGCACTGACAGCGCGAGGCCCTTGAGGCTGTCACCGATTCTCTGATGACATCAAAGCTAAAGTTTTCATTTGCCAACCTGCTAGTCAAGGCAAGTTATCATGGACCTTGACCGTGACTGCCGGCTATAGCGCCTCCCCGCTCTCGAGGTAAGCTGCCAGTACGACGACCTCGACAAGGCGTTGTAGAGTGTGACCCAGGTGCGGATGCAGCAGCAGCCGCAGCACGCCGCAGGTGCTGATGCCACTGCCAATGGCAGCAAAGACCCGCCTGCCTCGATGACCTCGGGGCCGGTCATGAACACGTCCTTTCTCCATAGTGTGGAGATCTTCCGAAAGGGCGTAAAGCTAACCAACTGGCTGAAATTCATGGAACACGTTCTACGTGTCCACAAGGCTCCACTGAGTCAGTAGGATGCCCTTGCCACAACGTGGCTTGAAAACAAGCTGTTCAAATACGTGGTCAAGGAGTGGAGTGTGCAGAGGCCTTACCTTGAGTGGCAGCCTATGTCGTGGGAAGCCTTCTACGTAATCATGCGTAAGAAGTGTACCCATTGTGAGGAGGCATAGCACGCCTTCCACAAGATCAAGGACTTCAGGCAGTTGGGAACTCACTTGAGGCCTACTTGAGTGAGTTCACAGCGCTTGTGGAGGAAGCCAAAAGCTTCAACAAGAGGGACGGTACCCAGACCTTCAAGTACCCATAGTGCTTGCTACTAGAGTACTTGCGCGATGGTCTTGCCAGAAAGAAGCTGAAGGATAAGACTACCACAAACGCAATGGGCCAAGCTTGGAGAAGCTCGAGGGTGTTGCGAGACTACATGAGCAAAGTGTATTCAATGAACCCAAAGCAGTTCTCGGATGCAAGGTGAAACGCCCGTGCACAACAAGGCCATGATTTACGCATGGATGCTGCAAGGGCTAGAGGGACAGCTAGGTACTGGAGCGGGTCAAGGGCAACCAGCCTGCAAACTCCCCATCCAAGAAGACTAGGGGAACAAGCTCCCGAACTACAAGCCTAGCCACAACAATGACGAGCTAGAGGTGGCGTACGAGCGTCGTAACACGACCTTTTGCGAGGAACTATGCCACAATTGCATGCAGCCCGAACACTTCAGGGGTCTATGCCCTAAGGCTACTGGTGGTGGACAAGAGGCCGCAGCGTTAGCTACAATCACAACACCTTGTGGAGATTCCGCAGCTGGAGGCCATGGACAGTGTCAATGCGCCGGATAGCAACGGTATAGAAAACGGGTCCCGAAATGGGAGGCCACCAACCGCTCTTGGTATTGCAACCAAGATAACATATCACCCTCGAACGAGGGATCCACACTTTAGGTTTGTTTGGTTTGCAACCTCACGAAGTCCGCATGTTGGTCTTTAGTGTCTACCTTTGGTTGGACACTCTGTGAGGACTCTCAAAGGCAAGAACTGTAAATGGATGCATGCAAGGTACAGGCTTTTACACTTGCAGAGCTTTGCTAAAGCTTCTTTTGTAGTGGCTCCACTGGAGCCAACCTCAACCTACATTCCTACTTGGCGCGTCTTTAGACCGCCAAGTGTCATCCTCAAGGCAGGCTCTACTAAGCTTCCTTAAAGCTTCCTGTCCTAGTTTTGGCCACAAAGAAAATTGCGGCTGTCGCGGGGTTTGAACCCACGACCTCTCGTTTGAGACTCTGGTGCCTAATCAACCAGCCAAAAATGTATGGTTCCTATGATGAGCCACAAGGGACATACCCATTTATGGGCAGTGCATTCCTGGCCCCATCTCAGAACAGACCATGGGGACCAATACTCCATAGAGCAGTGCATGTCTTGTCAGTATGTGTAGCTAGCCAGCTAGGCAGTGGACAAGGTGCATACTAATTCAACAGACAGGGCCATGGACAAGGCCACAAGCACGGCAATGGACACAGCTGTGCATATGGACAAGGCCATGGTACAGCTTTTCCCCACCACTGAGTGACGCTAGTGGGGACCACTCAGGGGTAAATGTGGACCACGAGTGTGGATTCAGGTTTTCAGATGAGGATGTAAAACAATTTGAATTTTTGACAAGTTCAAACTTTACTGTTGTTTTGTCCCCCCTCATTTAACCTCATTCTACACTTGTTGACTGACATTGCCCACTAAATCTTGCATCACCAGGCAAGATGTCTGACCAAACCTGCCTAGTGGTGGCGACACCATCCACTATGCATGAAATATCGGATGCACTGATTGAAGCAAACACCATAAAAGCAACGAGTTCAATCACGTTCACTGTGTCCTTAGTCGATGATTTTGACCCAACCAGATTTAAGGATTGGAAGGTGCTAGTCAAATTTACAAATGCCCAGAAGATGTTGAATCAAGTAAGTGAATCATGGCAGCTGCGGCGTCTGCCGTCTAGATTCCGTGTTCATAACAAACTCAGTTTGCCATCGTCGGGCCTGTTCACTCGGAAGAGTGGGACAACATGACGATGCAGTTCAAAGGACACCTAGCTAGTGCTCTCATGAACGTACTTACTGACAACGGAGGAGATGACTCATTTGTCAGTCTTCGCTTTACCCAGCAGGTTGGCCTAAAGTACGAGCCATCAAATGGCCCAGTTGTTGTCATTGACAACCGTACGGTACCCGTGATTGGTACCTACAAAGAAAAATTCTGTATTCAAGGGTACACACAGAGTGTCACATTGAAGGTACTCAACCTTCTAGACCTGTTTGACATGGTGCTAGGTGATCCCTGGCTCCGTGAAAACAAGGCTCTACTGTGCTTTGAATAAAAGCGTTTGATCCTCTGAAACGGACTTCGTCACTTTACGCTAATTCCAAGTATGTAATTGTCACGGACTCGACTCTACTTCCATGCCATCTTGTCTACGATGAAATTCAAGAGATGCATTCGACAAGGTTGTCAGTACGTCTTAGCCCAGCTGCAGAAAGTGGAGCACAACATGAAGGAAGACATGCCACGAGAGATTAAATCTCTATTGGCAGAGTTCTCAGATGCATTTCAAGACCCACCTCTTGGGCTTCTGCCAGAACCGCACATGGCCACACGATTCTGCTGCAACCGGAGGTGACTCCTCCGTTCAGACCCATGTATTGTCTTATTCCAACAGAAAGGCAAGAGGCTGAACGCCAAATCCAATAGTACCTTGGAAAAGGATGGATTAAGCCAGATAGCTCACCGTACAGTGCATCGATCCTTTTCTAAAACAAAAGGATGGCGGTTTACGCATATGTGTGGACTATCGTGCGCTAAACAAGCTGAAGGTGAAAAATCGATTCCCTTTATCGTGGATTGAGGACCTGTTTGACCAACTCCAAAAGGAAACCATATTATCATCCTTGGATTTTTCTCAAGGGTACCATCAAATCCGCATCACGGAAGATGACATGCCCAAAACAACATTTCAAATGCACATGGGACATTATCCATTCCGGGCGATATCCTTCGGGCTAACGAACACCCCGGAAACCTTCCAAGGAGAAATGAACCAAATATTCACCAAGCAACTCGGTCAGTTTGTCCTGGTTTACCTAGACAACATTCTGGTTTTCTCCAAATCCATGGAAGAGTACATGAAGTTTTTGCGCAAAGTCTTTACGATCATTTGGGAACAGAAGTTCTACGTAAAATCAAGCAAGTGCAGGTTTGCACAAGATGAGCTCGAATACCTCGGACACATTGTCCGCAAGGACGGTATCCGTGTCGACCCACAAAAGGTCCAAGCCATGGTGAACTGGCCACGCCCGCAAAATGTTGGGCAGATTTGGTCTTTCTTTGGCCTTACAAACTACTTCCGACAGTTTATGCAAGGGTATTCCACCCTGGTAGCAACGCTAACCAGGCTCACACGAAAAGACCTGCGTTGCAAATGGACATCTCATTGCAAGAACGCCTTTCTCAAAGTCAAAGAGCTTCTATCCACAGCACATGTCTTAGCTCTCCTAGATCTATCGCAATCATGGGAGGTTCGATGTGATGCATTGATTGTAGGACTCGAAGTTGTCCTCATGCACAACGGTCACCCAGTTGCGTATGAGAGCCAAAAGCTCATCCCCGCGGAAACGCGGTACACGGCTAGGAATCAAGAGCTCCTTGCGGTAGTACACGCTTTCAAGATGTGGCATTGCTACCTCAAGGGTGCCGTAGGATGTGTGAAGGTTGTGACTGACCATAACCTATTGGTGTTTTTCCAAACGCATCCGAACCTCTCAATACGACAGGCGCGTTGGAGCAAACACCTTAGCCAATTCTCGTTCACACGAGAGTATCGGCCACGACGCATCAATGTGGTCGTTCCACTAAGCCGGCAGCCAGTGGAAGTTAAAACAACCACCAAGGTTGGTGGGGGTTTTCTCGCCATTGTGACAGAAACCGTACAAACATCAGAGCCCCCTGCACAATAGCGGCAACCATCTCGAGAGATTATCCACTACAACGGTTTTTTCAATATAATCCAGATGGGGTACTGTGTGGATTCTTGGTTTCAAGACTCTTGAAACCTAGACAAGTACGGATTGGTGGAAACCACACAAATGTATTGGCACGGAGAACGAGTTGATGTGTCGAAATCAGGAGACCTTTGAGCGAATATCATCTCGCACTTCCACGACCTGCCGGTCGCAGGTCATGTGGGACCTCGAAAGACCGGACATGCACTCTAGGACCACTATTGGTGGCCAGGATGGAGTGTTGTTGTCCAAAAGCATTGCATGACGTGCGACCCATGTCTTCGGAATAAGGCTAGTAACAAGAAGCCTGTTGTGCTTCTCCAACAGCTTCCCATTCTTGGAACTCCATGGGAGTGCATCAGCATAGACTTCATTATTGGTCTTCCCGACACGGCCCGTGGTCACGATGCAATACTGGTGGTTGTGGATCTGCTGACGAAGATGACACACTTCATTCTTACAACCACTGATGTGACCGTAAAGGAGACTGCTCGTCTCTTCTTTGAGGGTGTCGTAAAGTACCACAGCTTACTGTTGCGCATTATTTCTGATCAAGATCAAACTTTTGCCAATAAGTTGTAGAAAGAGATGCACGAGAACTTTGGCAGCGAGTCTCAAATATCGATAGCGTTTCACCCTCAAACGGGCAGACAAACATAGCGCAAGAATCGCACTCTAGAAGAAATGCTCTACATATACATGGATCTTGCCATGAATGACTTTGACGAATTCCTAGCACCGGCAAAGTTCGCGGTGAATCAATCGGTTAACAAGTCTACACAGCTCACACCGTTTGTATTTAACAGTGGTCGGCATCCAGTGGTGCCCTCTTCATTGGTGAAGAGTGGGAGTTCAGGAGAACAAGTTCTTTCTACTCAAGCCTTTGTCGGGCGCATAGACTCCTTGATATAGGAGGCAAATGATCACCTTCAAGCTACTTGGAAACAACAAAGTACATATGCTGACAAAAGTTGTCGTGAGGTCTTGTTTGACATCGGTGACAAAGTGTTGCTTAGCACTAAGAATCTTTGCCTTAAGTCGCGAGGGGCACAAAAATTCTACCGATGTGGATTGGACCGTTTCCCATCGTCACACGCATCGGGCCAGTGGCATACCAATTGCTACTTCCACCACTGGCAGTCCTTGCTACCGATGGCCAATATGAGGTTCTTTGCCTACTCTAACACAAAGAGCGTACTCTCCGGTCACGAGTTGTTACGGAATACCTCGTTCATTGGGTCGGGTGTGGACCAGAACATAACTCATGGGAGCCCAAATCTCGGTTGCCCACAGGGGTGGTCAACGAGTAATGGAGTGAGCTGGCAGCTCACAAGGATTGACGCGTGTCAGGGGGAACCATCTAATTGCGGGAAAGTGAACAACATTCCCGCAGGGTGGCATTCATGGACGGCGACCATAGGAGGTTTGGGACGCCCAACATGGTTGTCTCACAAACGCTCCAGCCTAAAGGACGGAGACCACTAGCCGTGCAGACCGTCAAGCTGCAACTAAGGTCCAAGTGCCATGCATGTATTCATGTTTAGCTGGCGATTGAAATTATTAATCTTCCTTGATAATGTTGATGGCTCACTAACCGACAATCCTGCTTGTTGTTCATGAACCGAGACGGTTCATAATAATAGAGGAGGAATGGAGCGGGAAGGCTGGTTTGGCCCTCCCTCCTTGCTGAAGCAACGGGTGGTTACGCACCACTCCTCGCATAAGCAAGGGCTGGCCGACAGCCAGCACTTAGCTGGCCGCCGGCCAGCTCGCTGCTAGACGGCTAAGTGACCGGCCGGCCAGCAGCCAGCCGCCAGTCGCGGCCTCAGCCCAATCGGCAACTAAGGGGCCATGAGGGCCTCAAGGACGAGGCCTCGTGGCCTTCTGGCCTCGCCCCCATTTGCCCTCCTCCCATTGAAGTGAGCAAGGATGAGGGAGGGGGATGTAGGAAGAGAGACGAGAGAAATCTGGCGCAAAATCGCCAGCATGCCTCATACCCAACGATTTCATGTCGGAACATCAAAAACCTCAATCGAAGCTCATTTGCGATGAAACTCAACTTAAAATAACGAAATAACTCGTGCAAATGCACGAGTTTGAGGTAAAAATCCCTGGTTTGGGTCCCAAAACCAGGAGTAAGGTTAAAAACGAAAGTGGACCTCCGGAGACTCGAAATATTCGAGTCTCCCTACTCAGGGTCGTTGATGACAATTGCCTCATAGTTTTGCAAAGGGGGTAAACCCCTTACGCAGGCTGAGAACGCCATTCTGTGAACTCCGACGATGACTTCAGAGCAAGAGCTGGAGGTTCCGGCCTGTTACACTGTCCTTGTGCCATTTGGCCGCGGCTATTCTATTTCTCAAGGGATTCTCGCTCTCCGTTGGATTCCAAGAGTTTTGACCACATCCTACTTTCACAAATTTAGTGTTAGAGCGTTCAAAAATCTTCTCTTAGTAAAAACCAACCACTTTCAAGAAAAAAGGTGAATGAAGAATAATCAAAATCCACCTCGGTCCACCTCTCATGAGGTGAAGGATGGCACGCTTTGGGAACCTTGGTCCACCACTCAAGAGGGTGAAGGAGGGACTCCTCAAGACCACCTCGTTCCACCTCTATCAAGGTGAAGGAGGGCACGCTTTGGGAGCCTCGGCCCACCGCTCAAGAGGGTGAAGGAGGGACTCCTCAAGACCACCTCGTTCCACCTCTATCAAGGTGAAGGAGGGCACGCTTTGGGAGCCTCGGCCCACCGCTCAAGAGGGTGAAGGAGGGAACCTCCCAAGCTACCTCGGGTCCGCCTCTTATGAGGTGAATGAGGGCAGGCTTTGAGAACGTCACCCACCTCTCAATAAGGGTTCAAAGTGAGGCATACCTTGACAACCAGTGTGTCCTCCACCCATTTCAAAAACAAAATCACAAAGGAAGGAGGTTGGGAAGAGGGTGACCCGTAGTGGACCTTGCAAAAGCAATGGCGGGCATCGGGACCGGACTTTGTGTAGTCATGGGGCTTCCTCCAAACGTCAGCCCACGCCGTTCGAATGAGTAAATACCCATGGGATCCAAGGAGAGTCGTGGGACGTTGGCACCCATCAGCCACCTTGCCAAGCCAAGCCAAGAGCCAATGGCGAAAGGGGGAAGTTCTCGACCGGCATCGCCAAGAGACAAGACGCCAAAGGCTTCTACCAACGAGCAACAGAATGAAAGTGTCCATGCAGTCAAACCACAAGGCGATGGGCAACCTTGCAAGTTGATCGTTGAGCTCAACTTTGTCCATGATGCTCACCCGACTCAAGCCAACAAAGGATCGAAGTCTGCTAAAGAGGATGCAGCCAATGTCGCCAACTCCAAGGAGGTCATTGACCATGGCGAGCATGGGGACGAATGAGAAGATGAGCCAGCGGATCAGGTGGTTATCAAGGCCGAGCAAGACATGGACAAAGAAGCTGAGGTCTACGATGCAGCCAACAAAGGCAGTGGGGCCAAAAATTCCACATCAATGGAAATGGCTGATGAGGCACATGTGGAGCGAGTGTCTCAACGTGCTCATGGGGGCAATCGTGCCATCCCCTGTATTGAGGGTGAGAGAGGCCACCAGGCAAACCCTCCAAGTGTCGTGGTGGCAGAACCTGCACCTGGCAGTGCTACGCGCCGCCTCAATCTCGAAGGCCAACTCGACAAGCTTCGCTAACGCCTCTCATCAGAACACATGGACCTCGCCATATCCATCATGGGTGCGCTAAAATACGATGGTGACATGGTGCACGCCAGCCTTTATGAATGGGTGTTCACAATGCAACAATTCACTGAGAAGCTTTATGAAGAAAATGCCAAGATGGTCTATGAGCTGCCAGCTACTAAGCACAAGGCAAAGTTGGCGGAGTAGGCACTTGAGTCCTTCCGTGCGAAGGAAGCTGCAAACCAGCGGGCGGTACTGAAGGCGGCCGTGAGAGCGGCTCGCCATGCAGCCAAAGATGAGGTGGAGCAGATCTTCAGAATTTGTGAGCATGCAAGCATCGAGAATATGCGGAGAGCTGCTCAGAACGTGCTTCATGCTCCGATTGGTGGATCGGCTCCACGGGCACAAGCTGACGTACCACGGATGAGGGCCGCAGTTACACCACCTCAAGCCCAAAGGATGGGGGCGACTGGTGGCTGCATGGTGCTAGAGCTGGCGCATTGCTACGATGGGTCGAGAGACTTAAACACATTCCTAAGAATTCTTGAGCTCCAACTACGCCTTGTCCAGGTCGACAAGAAGGAGTGGGGAACTCAAGGGATGCTCTCCCTCAAGCCTCAACCCTTTGAGAAGCTGACAAAGCTTTGCTAGGAGAAGTAGCTACAGTTTGACCAGAGTTGGGAGAAGTACTGCGCACTCATGCGCCAGCTTTTCTCCAAACCCGGTGACTCTCAGAAGGCGAAGAAAGATTTGGAATCTTACATGCAAGGAGGCATGTCTTTGAAAAAGTATGCGGATACTTTTCTCAAGACAGCAAAGAAGGTGGACGAGTGTCATCTCACTGAACAAGCCAAGATCGACCTTTTTCTTACTGGCTTGGCCAGCCCGCAGCTTTGGGTTTTCTGCCTCCAGGATGACGGAAAGGAGTGGGAGAGTGTGCACGCTCATGTGACACGCGTTTGTAGGATCTACAAGAAGAACTCTAGCCTTTGGGATCGCAATGCGCGTGATAGCCGTACTTCACGTAACACACTAGTTCCAACAGGCGGTGCCGCAAAGCCCTTAGTAGACGCCACATTGGAGTTGTCAAAGAAGTTCCACAGTCATGATGGAGAGAACACAACCCACAGCGCTGTCATCTACAGGATCTACAACAAGGCTGGACACATTGCACGCGACTATCGTCATCGCAAACAGCAGTCACAGCAGCAGCAAGGAAGCAACACGGCCAGTAGCACCACGGGCCTGTTTGGCGCCATGGCGGTGGCCAATATCACCCGAATGGGAGAGGTCAGAAGTGCTTCTATGGTGGTGGCCAGAAGCAAGGTGGAAGGCGCCAGGGCCATGGCAATGCCCCACCAGGCTAGGGGCGCCCTCAGGGGGGCCAACTCCAGGGCCAGGCCTTTGCAGCTATGCAACGTCCTGGTGTACATGGTGCCCAATCTGGACACAGGCGCCCTCGTGAGTAGGATCAGGATTTTGAGGGAGGAGCGGCTGGACGCGCTTGCTGCTCCCAGGATGGCCATGAACAGAATTTTTAGGACCCCCAATGGCCACGAGTGGACTGCTCTCTAGGGTTTTTGTGATTCATGGAGAAGACAAGCGTATAAATTCATGTTTTGTGATGATGATCTCAAAAACTTTAAGTTTCTTTCAACACAATATTTCTCAACAATCTATGCACCATTCATGGATCCTTATTCCCTCTTCCATGATTTCTCATGTCCACTTATCTATGCAACCAAGGGAAACCTGAAAAACCGTACATGTTTGGTTGTCACTACAAAGGAAACTTGGCTCTTTGTCTTCGAAGGTGCACATGAGGCTCACACAAGAAATAATCTAACATCAATCACGGTGGATGTACCTGTCGGCCCAGCGATGAACATGTCTGCCTTCAAAGGATGGAAGCTTTTGGCCTCGTTCACAAAACAACACCATGTATGGGAATAGAGGGATGGTATGATGGAGTTACGAAGAAAAACTCATGCCTATCGCATTAACAACTTGGAGGGCAAGCCCCCATCGAGTCTTTTCCTACGCAAGTCTGAGGCAACCATGAACATGTAGTTTGATGGCAAGCTAGCAGGTGTTATAGCACATATCTTTGCTGATACCAGAGCAGATGACTCCTTTGTTACTGGAGCATTTGTGCATACGTGGTAATTGAAGTACACTCCTTGTACAGGTACGATGATTGTCGGTGATGATAGGGAGGTACCGGTGATTGGTGAGTGTACAGCATGACTCACAAGGGACTGTGCCTCCCTTTCGACCGGTGTACCTTTTAAGTCTGGCAAAACAACAAGAAGCCAAAACAAAAAACAAGGAATACCTAAAAAAGGGTTGATTGAACCAAGTTCATCCCCATTTGGGGACCCCATCCTCTTTGTGAAGAGATAGAGGTTTGAGGATGTGCATAGACTACCGGGCATTAAACAAACTCATTGTGAAAAACCGATACCCACTTCCGCACATCGAGGACCTATTTGACCAGCTTCAAGGAGCGAAAATCTTCACGTCTCTGGATCTATCGCAGGGCTACCATCAAATCCCGATCACGGAATACGATGTACCCAAAATGACATTCAAAACTCATGTTGGACACTATCCGTTTTGGGTCCTCTGCTTTGGAATGACGAACGTGCCTGCAACATTCCAAGCAGTGATGAACAACATCTTCCGAGAACACCTCGGCAAGTCGGTGCTGGTGTATCTTGACGACATCCTCATCTTCTCCAAGAACCACAAAGAACACAATCGATACCTCAGAATGGTACTTGAGATTCTTCACAAGGACGGTTTTTTTTCAAGAGAAGCAAGTACAAGTTTGCGCAGCTAGAGTTGGAGTACCTTGGCCACGTCATTCGTGGCGAGGGGATCCGGGTGGACCCTCGCAAGGTGCATGTTGTGAAAGAATGGCCTCAATCTAATAACTTCAGTCAGCTCCGTTCTTTCCTTGGACTTGCAGATTACTTCCGGCGGTTTATGAGAGGCTACTCCACGTTGGTGAGCCCTCTCACCGCCCTGACCCGGAAGGCGAGCACATGGATTTGGTCAACAAAATGCAACAAGGTTTTTGAGGCTGTGAGGGCGATGCTGATCTCAGCACCGATACTTGTACTCCCACATCTGGAGAAGCCGTGGGAAGCATGTTGTGATTACATGGTTGGGAGCCGTGCTCATGCAAGACGACTACCCTGTTGCCTACGAGAGCCCCAAGCCCTTGGATGTAAAGACTAGGTACACCACTAGGGGTCAGGAATTGCAAGAAGTCATGTAGGCTCTCAAAGTATGGCGCTGCTATCTTGAAGGTGCCGAGGGACAAATCACGGTGGTCATAGACCACAATCTTCTCACGTGCTTCTAGACGCAACCAAACCTTTCACGATAAAAGGCGCGATGGAGTGAATACTTGAGTTGCTTCACATTTACCTGGCAGTACAGACCAGGGCGGGCTAATGTGGCATACCCATTGAGTTGAAATCCTACACACATGAGTCTCATGCTGAGCAATAATGAGATCACAAACCGCCACTTTGCCGCCATTCCAAAGGAGACAACATTACACACAAACCCACTTCGCCCACTCCCACGACCATTGGTCAGTGTGAACCCTTACGAATCGCATTTGGATGGGCTACAACATGGACCCCTGGTTCGCTGAGACGAAGAACATTGAACGCCATGGCCTCGTGGAGGCTGCTGGATTGTACAAGCATGGTGAGCAGGTGGTGGTCCCCGATGTCAACAACACATGACAACAGATCATGTTCAAGTTTCATAATCCTCCTTCCTCAGGTCGCATCGAATAAAAAAGACTGGACATGCTCTAGCTCAGTACTGCTGGTGGCCAGGGTGGAGAAGTGACATCAGGAAGTATTGCATGGTGTGTGATTTGTGTCTTCGTAACCAGAATTTGAACAAGGCACCTACAGGGCTCCTCCAGTCTCTACTTCTTCCTGACATCCCATGGGATTCGGTGGCCATGGATTTCATCATGGGACTCCTGGAGACCAAGAAAGGCCACGATGCCATCTTGGTCGTTGTGGAGAGGGCAATAGGAATGGCCGACTTCATGCCCGAAACAACTCGCGTCATAGCGGAAGAGACTGCGAGGCTATCACAGTGTCATCAAGTACCACGGCTTACCCATCCGCATCATCTCCGACCATGATCCACGCTTTGCCAGCCGGTTTTGGCTTGCATTGCAAGAATGGTTTTGAACGCAACAAAGCATGTCCTTGGCATTTCATCCCCAAACGGATGGACAAATAGAGCGCATGAACCGCACACTCGAGCAGATGCTCCACATGTACATCGACCCAACAATGAAGGACTGGGATGACTATTTGACCCCAGTCGTATTTGCCGTGAATAATGTGGTCAACAAATCGACTGATTTTACCCCATTATTCCTCAACCACGGTCGGCATCCGGTGGTACCCGCTTCAATGATGAAGTGCAGGGGCGGCGGTGATAAGGTGCCCTCCACCTAGGCCTTTATCGAGCGCATGGATGCCCTCTAGCGAGATGCCAAGGCCCATTTATATGCGGCTCCACAGTGCCAGAAGGCCCATGCTGACCAGAGACGTCGTGATTTGACGTTCTCCATCCAAGGTTGTGTGCTTTTAAGCACAAAAAACTTGCGGCTTCAACCGCCTGGCGCACGAAAGATGTTGCCGAAAAGGCTGGGACCTTTCGCGGTTACACAGAAGCTGGGAAGTGTCCCCTATTGGTTGGCCCTCCCACCAGCCATGCGCATCTATGATACCTTTCACGTGAGTCTCCTTGCATCCTACACAGCAGAGGGGTCTGTTTAGCCATCTCCTCTTGCTGTCCTCACCGTGGAATGCGAGTATGAGGTGCACCGCATCCTCCAACACCGTGAGCGTAAATTACACGCATGATTGGTTAAGGAGTACCTCATCCACTGGGCCGGTTCTGGCCTTGACCACAGTACTTGGGAGCCAGAGTTGCGAGTGCCAACTGTGGCAATTGCGGAGTACTGGGAGGAACTGGCTGCCCGTCGGAACAAGCGTGCCCTTAGAGGTACCACCCCGGCACGATTCCCCTCGAGAGGATAACGGCACTGGCCCTCAGGTTTATCTTTGGCTCATTCCCGACAGTCTGTCACAGGGACGCCCGGGCACCTATCGCGGGGTCGCTTCATGTAAAGGGGGAGGAGGCGTGGCCACTGCTTTTGTTCTTGAAAGCTGAACAATCTCTGAACTTTGAAATGTGCCAAATCATTATGTTATCCTCTCCATGGACTGGCGCTTTTATCATCAACGAGGGATGGTCATGTGCAAACCACTTCTTCACAAAAGATAAAACCGAATCGAGGACGATTTGTAGACAAAGGGGGAGGAATGCAACACAACAAACTTTTGGAACAGAACCTAAATTTTATAGTCAAGAAAGATTGACGCAATTGTTACCTGATTGGAACAATCCATGGACACTGTTCCACAACTGACACCATGAGGTCGCCTCAAGCTTGACGCAAACGCATAAAGCAAACAATGGAAATCGAATCCAATTGAGCACCTCAATGAAAATTATGACATCACAAAGTTTCCACCGTTCTTTCTAAAGGAATACATAAATGATTATGAATAATCAATGAATCATAACTTTATGTATAGAGATCGGGTAGCTTTGAAAGGCGAGGCAAGCTACGACGACTTGGGTAAGAAAAGACCACTCCGACGAGGAGGACGGTCATTGAGTTTTACAATGCAAACTTTTCCGAGCACGCCAAGACCTTTTTGACGCTAAGTCCCAACTTCCGCGTTACACAATCTGACAAGGATTGGTACACTCCAGGTGATGCAGGGTCGACATAAGGAGTTGTAGCCGGTCACACCACTTCGTATTTGAGGTTGGGAGCAGGTTCCTATGTGACAGGAGGAGCTGTCTCTTCGTGGTGGAGTGACCACATGATTCATTTCCCAGGATATGTTAAGCTACAGTATCAGCATCTCCATCGAGGAGTTCACTGCCAGGTTCATCTGCACAAGGGGAGTGTTGTGTGGACCTCGACCTGACATGACGTTGTGGGAGATGCATGGCAAGGGATCCATGCTTTGCACTACAGCAGCCGGCATGTGGCTCATGCCACGTGCCTACACTGCTACATGTGGATGGTAGCACTCCGTTGATTGAGACCCGGATACTTGGTGGGTGTACCAGTGTCACGAGGAGACCATGTGATTGTGTCTCTTGGTATGTGGCTTTACTACGTGTGGCATATGCATGTGAACAAGATTGCTCATAGTGGTCGAGACCCGGACACGTGGTGAGTTGCACCCGTGTTACGAGGACATCCCCCTACGGTCATGTGTGTTGGTTGACGATGCTATTGTGGTCGTCGTACGGCCACCTGTTGGATTGCTCGTAGCAGTCAAGACCCGGGCACTGGGAAACCCTCTTGCTGTCTGACTTGTGAATGATGTGCATGACTCCTCTCATGGTCAAGACCCGGACACATGGCGGGATGTACCAGTGTCGTGAGGAGACCTTGTGACCATCATTATTCTCGGAGGGACACCGGGCCTAGCCTCTGTGTGTGGATGGGCAGCACATGTGTCTGTGTGTGGTTGTCTGGTGCAAATTTTGGTTTGGCATACGTTATTTTCTTTCATTTTTTCTGGCATTGACGACTATGTCTGCCAAGGGAAGTGTTGGTTTGTAAGGCTTCCACCCGTCACGACCGACACCGACGGATTACCCATGTACCCACGTTGGTGGTACATGGTAGAGGAGGGCATGACAACACGATGGGCCTCCAGAGTGTGCCAAGACTTCTCCAACACCTGCGACAGTGCCAGCGAGACGCAGTCGATGTGTTCCGGTAGCTCTGTGGGCTTATTGGGAGCTAAGAGAGTATTCTCGGTGGGTTGAGAACCGTGCACCCAGTGGACTGTACCAGTGCGACGAGGAAACCCGATGGCTGTAGAAGTGCTTCTGATATTTGGCAAGCCGTTTGTGATATCTGGACACTGATTTTAAGTTTTTCTAGCATTGCTCGTATTTTCTCTTACATTCAGAGAGTTGTTCCGGTGCCTTGAGGAGACCACCTTTGTTGTTCTCGTGGTGTATGCAGTATGTTCTCTCCGCTGATTTGTTTAGGTTTAGCAGGGGTGATGGGGCTCGTGTAGGTTGCTTTGGTTGCTAAGATAAGCAAGTAAGCAGGCAAGCCGAGTGAGTAAGGAGCGAGCGGAGTGCTAAGTGCCGGTTGACTAGGCCACCCATGCGAGCCTCTCCACGTGGGGCCCGGATGCCACCCAGGGATCGAACCCGGCCCTGAAGCGAGCAGGCTCCAGGCTGTTTCTCACACGCCGGTATAAACCGGACAAGTGTGTCAGAGTTTAGAACACACCACGAGCATGCACTCCTACAAATGTATCCCCCATTTTGGCACGTAGAGCATGAAATATCCCAATGCTAAGGCTCTCCATAAGTCTTGAGTTGGTGCTATGGCCACCACTTGACAACTTGATGATGTGACCAACATTGTGTACTTAGCGCTACGTCGCAGTCTTGCACCAGAGAGCCTCAGTCCAGGTCAATTGCTTGCAGTGATAATGTGTGCGCGCGCGCGTGTGTGTGTGTGTGTGTGTGTGTGTGTGTGT
>SZWC01006892.1:26291-40707 GCA_023375785.1 Penium margaritaceum | reverse complement strand
GTGGGGGCGTGGGGGCGTGCGCGCGCGCGTGTGTGCGCGTGCGCGTGTGCGTGTGCGTGCGTGTGTACGTGTGCGTGTGCATGTGCATGTGCACGTGCACAAACGTGCGCATGCGCAAACGTGCACGTGCACAAACGTGCGCATGCGCAAATGTGCACGTGCACAAACGTGTGCATGCGCAAACGTGCACGTGCACAAACCTGCACGTGCACAAACGTGCGCGTGCGTGCGTGCGCAGGCGTGTGCACGTGCACGAGTGCGCGTGCGTGTGCGTGCGTGTGCATGTGCGGGAGTGCACGCGCGTATTGCCATCAAGTGGGGAAGGGGAGCTGCCCATGTTGTGCACATTGCAAATTGCCTGGTGTTGCTTGTGCAGGTGCGCATGAACGCCACCAAGTCCATGATCGGCCATCTGTTGGGAGCGGCAGGAGCTGTGGAAGCTATTGCCACTGTTCAGGTGAGCTCTCCCGGCCTGTCCATGTGCTCTTCCGAGCGCTTAAAGCTTGTGTGCGTAGGCACAAAGGTGAGTGTGTGGGCATGTGCATACGGTATGCAAAGTTTGCAGGAGATGCATGACTGTGTACTTTGCCTTCCGCATGCTTGTGGGCACATGGCCGTGTCTGTTGGTAGTAGTGTTTGTTGTCAGCACATGGGCGTAAACCCTTGTCGTGTGGCAAGCACATTCATGACAAATGCTTGCAACTCTGCACTCGTGCATGCATGTGTGAATGTGTTGAGGAAGCAGTCTGTTGGAAGCATCTGCGGGGAGAAGAGAGGACAGGGTGGTCATTTGGACTTGGATGAGGTTTATCCGTGCGACAAACGGAGCAAGCATTGCGTAGGAAACACATTCTCTGTCGTATGGAGTTTGCTTTCTCTGCAGGCCTGACTGTTGCAATGCAACGGATATCTCAAGCTCGCTGCGACTGCCCATTGCATGGCTCTGCATTGTGTGGTTTTGCACCATGGTATGGCTTGGCATGGCATGGCATGGCATGGCATGGCGTGGCGTGGCATGGCGTGGTGTGGCATGGTGGTATCCTGCAGGCCATTCGCACGGGTTGGCTGCACCCAACTCTCAACGTGGACACTCCAGAGCAAGACGTGGTGAGTACCAGAGTAAAGCGCTTGGTAGCTGCTTCAACTGCTACAGCAGCTGCCTCGATTGTTACACCTGTTGCTTCAATTGTTGCTTCTGCTGTTTCAAAGCTGCATATGCTCTTGTCAACTGTTGCAGCAGCTGCTTCAGTTATTGCAGCAGCTGTTTGAGTATCTGGCACGACCGTTGGCGTGGTGCAGGCAGTCCTTGAGGCTCTGTGGACTGCAGCAAGTGCACAGGTGCGCAGTGCTCACCTTGGCACAGCTGTTTAAGATATCTCATAAAGAGACTCTCCTGTCCAAAAGCGCGGCAGTGTGGACGGAATGTTGCTCAAAGGGGGGCCGGATTGCCACACCTTTCTGTTTAGGGCTAACCATGCCGGTCCATGCTGCCATGCTGTCCTCTGTGCCGCAGGACCCGAGTCTGCTGGTGAGGGGAGAGAAGCAGGCGCTGAAGGTGAAGGCGGCGCTGTCCAACTCGTTTGGGTTTGGCGGCCACAACTCCTCCATCATCTTCGCACCCTACCACCCTGACGGCCTCGGGGCCTATGTCGAAAGTCTGGAGAGGGAGGAAGCTGCCGCTGCTGCTGCTGCTTCTGCTTCTGCTGCTGCTGATGCAAGCGCTGGAGCAGGCAGCAGCAATGGGGGATTGTGAGGCTGGACCGTTGCGTTGGAACGTGTTGGTGATGGAGGCGTAGGTCTGCTACTCTCACGTGGGAGGGAGAAATGTCGCACGCGTGTGACTGCACGTCTCCCCCTGCTGTCTGTGAGGCTGCTGGCGTTGTTGTGGTTGTGGGTGAGGAGGGGCTGCTTGTCCATCACTACTGCCTTGGCCTTGGTGTTGACATGGTTCTTTTGTATTTGCAGTGCTGGTTATCTCGCTTCCCTTGATGGTGGCAGATCACAGAAAGTGGACCCGGACTGATCATATGAATGTTCTGTTGAGATGTGCAAGAGTTGTGCACATGAAAGGTCAAGGAACCTCTTAATCATGTACGAAAACAAGTGTCACTGTGTTACATCCTGAAGTAGCACAAGTTTTGGCGAAGATATTCTCTTCAGCCTGTTCCTTAGACACAGGAAAAGTCATGGGCACATGCACAGTGTGCTAAAGAACAGTCCGCCCTTTTGCTAGGTAGTAGTGATTCGGCAGCTGCTTGCCTTAACACTGCAAGGGACAATTCTCTGTGCACAATCAGGGCTGATGCCGGAATTACCGGTACCGCGGTGTACCGTGTATTTGTACTGCGGTGTTGTACCATAGTGCCCCATACCTTCGACTAAAATATTTATTTTCCTTCGACCATTCAAGCACCTGAATAGTTATGGTCTTTTGGACGAATCACTCTCAAAATTGTGAAATTTTATTTTCTCTACACAGTTTCAACTTCAGCGAACTGTTCTAAGGACTGCGGGCAGAACGTGAAATATCCACGTTCCGCACGCAATCCTGCGACGGTGGGGAAGTCACGTGGACGTGGCAGGCTGCTAAACGCGAGACGAGCTGCGCGACTGCGTGCGGAGCGAGCTGCAAGATGCAGCTTCGCTCTTCCTCCTTGAAGTTTCGAAGACTTGAAAACCGAAGTTCTAGGGACAGACCAGGAACGTGAACGGGGATTTCGACCAAATTCAGGCAGCAAGAAAACCCAGGGGCTTTGTACGAAACAGGTCCAAAAATAGAAGGCTAAAAATCATTGTCGAATATAACAGTCACATAATTCAGTTCAAAAAAATTGTTGAATGTAAGGGGCAGTACGGTAGTACCGCGGTACGGTATTCCTTTTTGTGGTACCGGTACGGTATCGGTACTGACCTGGCAGGGTACCCCTCTTATGTACCGCGGTATCATATCGCGGTACAGTAACGCGGTTATGAGAAAGTGAAAGATTTTTTTTCCCCCAAGTAACGGTAACGCGCTGTAGGCTGCTGTGCTAGACAAGCAAGTAGCAGCTGGACCCGTGCAAGGAAGACACCAAGCAACAATGGTGGTTTACGCGGAAGTTAGAAGTGAGCGGACAACAACAGGAGCGAAAAAAGACGGGTCACAGGAACTGAAGTGGTAGCCGTCGGGTAGGGAGAGCGAGCGAGTGAGCAGCGAGCTCGATCTCGCACGTTCTCACCCGAACGGTCGAACCGAACCAAAGTACCCACTAAAGGTTGCAACCTGTCAAGTAGGTCAGTGGAGGGAAAAAACTGTCAAAGAACAGGTGAGTGTGTGAACCCGAGGCAAATGTGTGTGCACATTTGCATGCCAGCCAGAGTCCTGTGAAACTTGTACTGATGCCTCGTTGTGAGACTCGCCGTGAAATCATGCCACCACAGCGTAGCAGCCAGCAAGAGTTGTCTCTCTCCAGTTAGTCACCTGCGTCAGTGAGGTGAGTGTGCAACGAGGCCAGAGGTCACCGTGTGGTACTGACACAATCCCAACANCACTAAAAGTTGCAACCTGTCAAGTAGGTCAGTGGAGGGAAAAACTGTCAAAGAACAGGTGAGTGTGTGAACCCGAGGCAAATGTGTGTGCACATTTGCATGCCAGCCAGAGTCCTGTGAAACTTGTACTGATGCCTCGTTGTGAGACTCGCCGTGAAATCATGCCACCACAGCGTAGCAGCCAGCAAGAGTTGTCTCTCTCCAGTTAGTCACCTGCGTCAGTGAGGTGAGTGTGCAACGAGGCCAGAGGTCACCGTGTGGTACTGACACAATCCCAACACGCGCTACAACTAGATCAATGTGGTAGTGCGGATGATTGTGCATTCGGACGCTCGCAATGGACAGGAAATCTACATATAAATCTACGTGCAAAGCGAGCTGCAACGTACGACTTCGCCCTCGACATTCGAAATTTCAAAATTCAAAGAGCAAAGTCCTAAGGACAGACCAAGGACATGGACATTTGACCAAAATAAGACACTAAGAAAATACCGGGGCTTTTGGACAAACAGGTCCAAAATTCCAAGGCTGAAAGCTAGTCAAGTTTAACTGTCCTTTTGTTGAGCTCTAAAAAATAATCGAGTATAAGAGACTACACATTCAACTAGAGTATCTTTTCATAACTTCGCCCTCCTCCCCTTCCCTCATTTCATGTCCCCTAACTTCTACTCCACCTGAACATCTCCATATCACAAGTGAATATCATGTAAATGTGTATCCTTTCTTTGTGAGTATATAAATTTGAGCTCCAAGTTCATGACATCTATTGCGTATCTCATTTTTTAAGCTTTGAATTCATTTTTGGTGTTAGAAAAATAATAGGGCATTCAGTGTCGTGGTACACATTTTAGTACCGTGGTACCATGTACGTTTTATACATAGGTATACCATGTACCACGGTAATTGAATAATACCGCGGTATTTTACCAATACCGTCGGTAACGCGGTGCCGGTACCGGTATCGGTAATGAGCTGCCACAAAACCATGATACCGCGGTATATGTACCGTGGTACCATGGTACCGCGGTACTCGAGTACCGCGGTGCTAAATATCGCGGTATTGCAGCCCTGCGCACAATGCATGTGTTAGCAGTCGAACGTCGGCTGGATATGTTGCAGAGTGGTCTGTCTTGCTATTTTGCTGAGTGCTAACACACATTGCAATTATATGGTGCGCAAACAAATACCCGAGCTTGGTCCCTGCATGCGTGGACAATGCCATGTTTGAGAACGATTGCACTTATCATGGAGGAGGTCATGTTAGTATTGGAGTTCAATGCTTACTTACCATTACGCTAATCATTGTCCACTCAAATCCACACACACACATTTATGCAGGCAAGTAAAATTGTGTGCAGTCCCTGGCCTCTCGCATTTGGTATGCCCTCTTTGTTGATCGTGGTTGTAAGACACGCAAGTGACCTCTTCACTCCACCCACATACACATACCGTCAGTGCAGGTGACTAAACTAACATGAACCTCATGGCGCACACGTGGTGGACTAAGCATCTCTGGCGTCTCAGCCAGGTGCAAGACTGGCGCAAGCTCCATCATGTCCAGATGTGCCTGAGAGCAAAATGGCTGGTTTCAGCATGTTATGATTAGCATTTGAGAAACTGCTAGGTGCTGTCATTTGTGACGTTCCCCTCGACTTGTACAGTTTACTATGACCACTCGGCCGTGTCAATGCTCGTGCAGATACCTGATGCGGACCTAGGTGGCCTCGGGGCGTCGTCTGGTGGTGGACTACCTGCTCGGAGCTAATCGATGGTCGCCCAAGAGTCTTGGATGCTGTCTAGGACCTTCTGCAGTTTTTCTAGAGCTTGTAGGATTTCATCGGTGGACTGGCCGTGGGCCTGATTTGCATGTTTTTGCATTGTGTGTCCACTGTTTGTTGCCGGATGCATGCATGTGACCAGTCGTAGCGTCCGACTTGAGATTTTGCACGTGTAGGTTCAGACGGCGTAGCGTAGGTTCTGACTTGTCTATGCTGAGTTACAGTCAAAACAGTGGTTTTGGGCCGGTTTTAGGACAGACCTTGCACTGCCACGTGCGATACCCGCCGTGCGCGGCGACAGGTACTTATGCCATGGACCTGTCATTTTTCATCTCTCACTGCAAATGCTATTCAAACATTCTGACACTTTGCTTTGTGTCGCGTAGCCAGACCCTTGCCGTGTGCACGAATTGTGACGGTCGTCACCGTCTGACCAGGCACTGACGCCTAGTGAGCGGCGGAATTACTAGGAAGCTTCCACGTATTTTCTCGTGATATCAGAGCAGCGAGACCTCTCTTGCTGAGCTGTGCCACAGAGACATAGCACCGGCGGCAACAGTGAGAGTCACCGCCTGGAACTCGCTGCAGCCATTTTTAGTAGCGACATCACCACGCAGTCCCCACCACCTTACCCGGTGAGCTGTGGCAGTTACCAGCTCCAGCAGCCAAGCCGAGCTCCATTAGCAGAGCCGGGTGACAGTAGCAGCCGTGTCTGGCTGGGCATTCTGACAAAACAAAAAAGGGAAGCAGCATGCAGCAGCAGCCCGCAGCAGCAGCTCACTGCGCGAAGCGGCGGCTGTGAGTAGCAGCAGCACGCAGCAGAAGCAGCAGCGAACAGCGGCAGCGGTAGCGAGCAGCACCAGCAGCCGTGGGCAGCAGTAGTAGCACTGCAACAGCAGCAGCAGCATTGCACTTGCTGCAGCGTTAGCAGTAACAGCAGTAGCAGGATCATTGTAGTAGCAGCAGAATCATTGTAGTAGCAGCAGCAACATTGCAGCAGCAACAGCGACAGCATTGTAACAGCAGTAGTAGCTACAGTAACAGAGCAGCAGCAGCAGCGGCAGCAGTGCTGCGCAGCAGCAGCCATGGCTGTTGTGCTGTACAGCAGTGCTGCGCAAATCTGCTGCGCATGTGCGCGGATTCTACGTAGCTGCACAACCGCATAAGGGGGTGACGTTGTCCCCACCCCTCCCCGCAAGCGGGTGACTAGGTCTCCCCCCCTCCCACCGAGGAGTCCGCGTGATTCCCACAAAAAAAGAACTGTGCCGACGTCGGAATTTTCTTGCTGACGTCATCAGTCTGTGCTAATGTCAGGAGACCCCTGTTGACGTCAGCACTTGCCTTAGTCAAATTTTTGGGTTGGAAAGTCAAAAATGCCCAGCACCTTAGCTCTTCGAGAACCACCGACAGTTTTGCAATCCGACGGGTTTGACGTCCGCGTCCATACTGAGCGCTGACATGGCTCCGACCGGTGACAAGGGCAAAGGACCACCAGATCCCTCTTCCTCCTCCTCAGGGGTCATGAGCCCATGCTCGCAGGCCATTGCGGACTTGCGGAGTCAGCAGGATGAGATACGGTGCCTATAGCAACAGTAGACTGACACCATCCCACGCTCACTGATCTTCTTCTGAGTCAATCCATGGTCCCACAGCACACCTCTGGGGGGGTCGGCGGTGTCACACTCTCTGCACAACAGTCAGCGTCTACACCGAGGAGAGCAGCAGGACAGGACCCGCCACTTCTTGATCCTTTGGAGGAGAACCCTGACATACGAGGCATGGAGGATGACACTCCCGAGAGGGAGATTCACGTATTTCAGGAGCGTCTCCGCCAATAATAGACACGTTCCGGTTCCCTGTTCCCGGAGATCCGATCTTCGCCTAAGCCCTACCTCGGCAACTTTCCTTGTCACGGTGTCTTCCCCATCCCTCGTCTTTCCCATCCTGTGGTTGATCCCCCTACAGAGCGGCAACCTAAGGACTTCAAGACACCGCCCCCACGATATGTCACCGAGGACGGCTTGACTGCTTGGAGGCCCTCTTCCAGGTCTGGGCCACTTTAGAAGGAGTTTGACCCTACTGCTACAGTCAGTACCAGGTTACGGACTGTGCTCAGGTGCTGACAGCGGCTCGGGCAATGCGTGGACTCCTTTACGCCATGCCTCACGAGATTGTCGTGGACTTTCCTTCCTTGGAGAGGCCGGCATAGGCGCGGGTGCTGATCCACGTCGAGGTTGGGAGCTGGCATTGTCCCTGCTTGTTATAGAGACGCATGCCACCCGCGCAGCTGACATCCACGCCTTCCACTCCCTTCTTCAGGGACTTGCCAAGACCGCAGCCGATTATTGGTGGCGCGCCATGCGCATCTACATGCGCCTTGGGCCATCAGGAGGTACTCAGCTGTGGGCGCTCGTACACTCATGATTGGAGTCCGTCTTGAGCATGCCGACATCTTCTCAGGGTACAGCGATGCCGCGTCAAGCCCTTCTCCACCTCCCTTTAGCTTCTGCCTTGGGCGCATCAGCTTTTCCTCTAGGTGACTTCCGCCCGTGAGGCTGCCGTCGTCCATCAGGAGAGTTCACTTGCTGCACCGGTCATCGCGTGACCACCGACGCCTCTCTCGGAGTTCACTTCTCATTCCTCTGGCAAGCCCTCCTCTTCCCGTTCCACCCCGGCTACCCCGACTCAGACGCAGGGTGTGGCAGCAGCAGCACAGGGCAAAAAGGGAAAAAGAAGCGTGGCTTGGGCCAACAATAGTCACATCAACAGCAGTCATCAGGCGGTAGTAGTGGACGTACTGTTTACTGCTACAACTGTGGAGGCGCTCATCGCTACATAGAGTGCCAGCAACCGCTTGACTGGGCGCGGATCACTCGCGGTCTTCAGGCTACATACGCACAACGTCGCGTCGAGCAGCACAGCCTCTGGTCATGTGGCGACCACGACCTCAGCAGTTACCGCTTCCCCACCGGTGAGCAGCGGAGAACCGGATCCCTGTGACCGCACCATCGCCGAGCTCCGTCAGCTCCTGGCGCTTCGCTCTCATGGAGGTGCGAGTGTGTTATCAAAGCGGGGTGGTTCACAGACTGTTTGTTCGTCTGTTCTCGTATCTCGTGATGACTCGTGTGCGGGAGCACACCTGGCATGTGATGATGATGGGCCCAACAATACAGATTGGATTTCTGAGTCTCACCTGTGTTCCCTTCGTCATTCTCCCTCCTCTGTTGCCGAGCACCCGTCTACAGCCGAGTGTTACATTGCATGTTGCATACTGACGTCTTCCAGTCGTGATTCGTGTAGTAGTTGGATCATGGATTCCGGTGCCACTCACCACATGACCTGTTGTCGTAGTGACCTTGTTGTCCTCTGTCCTATGGCGTCTTTTCACTCCGTTTGCACAGGCTCTGGTCAGTCCTTGCTTGTCCAGGGTGTTGGGGTTCTGTGCTTCGATGGTCGGTCTGGCCCCTTGTATCTTTCTGACGTGCTTTTTGTGCATGACCTTGAGATCAGCTTGCTCTATGTGCGTGCATGCACTCTGATGAGACTCTCTATGGAGCACACTGGAGACTCCGGGACAGTGATTGATCTTAATACTCACACTGTTGTTCTTCGTGCCTCTGTTGTGGATGATCTGTATTGTGTTCCTCGGATCTCTTCTTCTCCTTGCTCCCCTTCCCCTCTTGCTTGTGTGGTTGTCACTGGTGTCCTGTCTGTTGAGCACCAGCACCTACTGCATCGACATCTGTGTCATGTGGGCTCCAACACTGTGTCCAAGCTCATTAGGACACAGCCTGCACTTGGTCTTGACGCGTCCTCTTTCGAGAAGCCGTCCAAGACCGATTGTCTATTCTGCCCTCAGGGTAAGATGCATCGCTGCACCTACCGTGATCCCCGTTCTGGAGCCCTTTGTCCTCTCAAGCTGGTCCATTCGGACCTTCTCGGTCCTCTCCCTATCGAGTCTTTGTCCGATCAGGGCCGATACGTCCTGACCCTGACCAATGACTTCACCCGGATGCGATGGGTCTACAGCCTGTGCCAGAAGAGTGATGCCGCTCTCGCGGTTCGTCTCTGGCTAGTGATGGCTTAGCGTGAGTCTCGCCACTCGCTGCATACCTTTCGCTCGGATCGTGGCGGTGAGTTTCTTGACAAGATGGATAGTTTCTTTGTCGAGCGCGGGGTTTTTCACCAGGTCTCTTCTCCTGACACTCCTCAGTAGAACGGTGTCTCTGCGCGTTGGACCTGCACCATGGAGGATGCGGTTCATTCTATGCGGTCTGAGTACGGTCCCCCGAAGGATTCGCCTGCATGACGTGGGTCTAGAACCGCCTCCTGCACGGTCCTCTTCCAGACCACGTTACACCGTACGAGCTCTGGTTTGGCCACCGTGCTGATTTGCGTCTTACTTGTGTCTAGGGCTCCGTGGCTTCTGTGTGGTACACCGAGGATCAGCAGGGGTCCAAGGTCTCTCCGCGGGTCGCTTGTGGGCCTTCGTCGGCATCTCCCTGCGGTCGAAGGCATGGAGGTTTGGGGACCCCACTCATAGTCGCATTGTTGAGTCCTGTAACGCGCTCTTCTTTGAGTCTCTCACCTACCGCAACCTGACCTCGATTATGTTGATGTATTTCACACACGTCCCAACGTGTGAGGTTTCTTGACGAATGGGGGAGTCTGAGCCTACGAGCACCTCTCTTCTGGCTGATGTGTCCATTTGAGCCCCCTCCACTTCTCGATCTCCGGCTCTTGATGACTCGACGATCATGCTATCGGCCCACAGACCTCTCCCGCCCAGCTTGTCTCCTCCCCTGCGCCCTTGCACCCCACAGACATCCATCATATTGTCCCTCTGTCCACCTGTACTCCTGTCTCTGTGGGTGGTCTTGCTGCCACACCCATTCCTGCGTCTTCCATCAGTTCACCAGCCTCTCCTTCCATTGCGTCAACTGCCCCTATGCCTCAGTCCTCACCGGATGTGGCCGTGCCTATCTCTGAGCCTACGGTGAGCCCGGTGGTCTCCTTCAACCGTTGGACTCCGGAGTCCAGCGAGTGTTAGTACCTGCACCCAGGGGCTTCACTCGCAGTGTTGCGAGTGGTGATCCTGGCACAAAGGCCCTCCGCGTTAGCGTCCGTACAGATGACACAGAGGTACATCCAGTGTCTCCTGTAGGGCACGATCTGGTCACTCGCGGGTATCGTACCACTTGTGATGCAACAGCTGACCTTGTGATCATCAGGCCCAGTTATGAGGTGTGTGCACGTGCCACTGAGAGCTCTCCCTCGTTGGTGCCTGATTTGAGCACACTGAGGGATGCCCTGTCATCAGAGGATGCCGACGCTTGGCGTCCTGCCTGCGAGGATGAGCTTTGTGCCATCGGAGAGCACAGAGTTTACGAGCTAGTCGACCTTCCACCTGGGAGGAAGGCGATTCAGGTCAAGTGGGTCTTTTGCAAGAAGGTGAAGCCGGATGGCTCACTGGAACGCCACAAGGCTTGCTTGGTCGTCAAGGGGTACTCCTAGATCAAGGGCGTTGATTACACTAGCACCTTTGCCCCTGTCGGCCGCATGACCTCAGCTCGCCCTCTGTTTGGTGTGATGGCTCAGCATGACTGGGAACTTCACCAGATTGATGTGAAGAATGCGTTCCTCCATGGCTCTCTTGATGAGGAGATTTACCTAGCCCAGCCACCAGGCTTTGAGGAAAGTGACAAGGTCTAGCGCTTGCACAAATCCTTGTACAGACTCAAGTAGTCTCCTCGGTGGTAGAACCAGGAGATCACAGGCACTCTGACTCGTACGGGATATGTACAAAGCGAGGAAGATCCCGCTCTCTTCATACGACAGGTGCCTGAGCGGTTCACCGCAATTCTAGTCTATGTGGACGACCTCTTGATCGCGTCTCCCTCCATGGAGGACGTGAAGGAGGCCAAAGCGGTCCTCCAGACTGCCTACACGATGAAGGACCTTGGTCCTACAGCGGTGTTTCTTAGCATGGAGATCGTACAAGACCTCAAGCACCGGATGCTTCGGTTGCATCAAGCCCGATACGCACGCGTTGTGGGGGAGCACTTCAGTGACCTCCTTGGCGCAGTGCCCACGGTATCCACACTTCTCACACCTGACGGGCGAGATGCCCTGAAGGTGGACAATCCCATACAGCTTGGGGAGACAGTGGATGTGACCTTGTACCTCCGCCTCATCGGATCTCTGATGTACCTGGCCACTACCACACGCCCCGATATTGCTTTTGCCGTCAACCTGCTTGCACAGTTTCTGCAGGCTCCACGTGCTAGAGCCCTCCAGGCGGCTGTAAGAGTGGTGCAGTACGTGGTTTCCATGCCGTACCTTGGACTCTGGTTTCGCCGGTAGTGCTCGGTGGTTCTTGACGGTTACAGCGACAACGACTGGGCGTGGAGCCCAGATGGACGTAGTCGCACCGGTTACGTGTTCCTGCTCGGTGGTACCGCTCTATCCTGGGGCAGTGGGAAGAAGGACTGCATTGCACGTAGCTCGTCGGAGGTAGAGTATGTTGCTCTGGGTGCAAGGGCTGCTGAGGCACTGTGGTTGCAATGCCTATTCCTTGAGCTGGGTCAGTTGGTGCCCGCCATAGTCCTTCGTTGTGACAACCAGAGTGGTCTTGCCAGTGCGGAGAACTCTGGTGTCTTTCATGTTTGCACGAAGCACATTATTGTCAACACGTGATCTCTGTCATATGGGTTGGCACTGACATGCAACGTGCTGACTTTTTGACGAAGGCACTAACGCGCGGGAAGTTTCTGGGGGCTTTTCGTTCCATTGGGCTTCGTCCCTTGCCAGAGAGTGGTTGAGTACGGGGTGTGTTTGTGCCTGTGTCACGACTGTTTCTACACTCATTGTTGTACTCGTTTCAGTGCTGCATGTGTATGGACATGCGTACCATCAGGTCATGGGGGAGTGTTGTGATTTGTGACGTTCCTGTCGACCTGTACAGTTTACTCTGACCACTTGACTGTGTCCATGCTCGTGCAGATCCCTGATGCAGACCCAGGTGGTACCGGGGCATCGTCTGGTGGTGGACTACCTGCTCAGTGCTGATCGACGGTCACCCCAGAGCCCTGGATGCTGTCTGGGACCTTGTGCAGTTTTTCTACAGCTTGTAGGATTTTATCGAAGGACTGGCTGCAGGCCCGATTTGCATGTTTTTGCATTATGTATCCACCGTTTGTTGCCAGTTACATGCATGTGACCAGTCACAGCATCTGGCTTGAGATTCTACACGTGTAGGTTCAGACGGCATAGCGTTCTGACTTGTCTATGCTGCGTCACTGCAAAAACAGTGGTTTTGGGCCGGTTTTTGGACAGACCTTGCACTGCCGTGTGCGACACCCGCCGTGCGTCGCGGCAGGTACTTATGCCATGGATCTGTCATTTGTCATCTCTCTCTGCAAATACTATTGAAGCATTCTGATACTTTGCCTTGTGTTGCCTAGCCAGACCCTTGCCGTTGTGTGCACGACTTGTGACTTTCGTCACCGTCTGACCAGGCACTGACGCCTACTCAGGGGCGGTATCGCTAGGAAGCTTCCACACATTTTCTCACTAGGAAGCGTCCCGGCCTTGTTGTTATGACATAGCGACACTGTCCAGTCAGATGGTGCACTAGCAAGCAAGCAGGTGCGAGAAAAAGCAAGGGTTAGGCTAGGGAGACGCGCCAAGTCTCATAGCTTTATAATACAGAGAGAAATGACAACTAATCGCGGCAGTGTCAATTTGTTCTATAATTGGTCCATAACCACTATTTTGGCCATAATTCTGTGCACAAACATCCAAACGCAACACCGTCTGAAACTAGAGATGCAGAATCTTAATCCAGACGGTACGACTGGTCACACGCACAAGTATGGCATCGATTGGTGGAAAGATAATACAAAACATGCAAATCATGCTCGAGAGCCAGTCCACCGAGAAAACTCTAGCGACTACAGAATAACTGCAGAGCACCCCAGTAAGTGAGAGACTTCCTGGAACCTTCCTAACCGCTTGCCACTTAACTAGGCGTCAGCGCTGAGTCAGTGTGTGATGATAGTCACAAGTCATGCACAAAAATGCAAGGGTCTGGGTAGGTTCCAAGAAGTCTCTCATGGTATCAGAGCAAGCGAGCCACAGCTCGCAGCAGAGACGCACTAGTAGCGTTGAGTGGCAGCAGCGGGAGCCATCCACAGCAGCAGCAGTAGGTCCTGGGAGGATCCACCACGACCACGTTGTAGTGAAGGCATCGGTGGCAGCAGCATGCTACATAGGCGGTAACGACCGGTTACATCTCAGCCACGTCGGCAGCAGCTGCAACAACAAGCGACGGCTGGATTTGTTGCTGCGGCAACTGCAAGAGCGACGATAGTGTGAAGGAATAGCGATAGTAAAGCTCGTGGAAACACCGACAGCTGCCACAATAGCAGTAGCAGCATTAACGGTGGGCAGTTGTGGCAGTAGTGGCAGTGGGCAGCAGCCGTAGTAGCAGCAAAGCTGTAGTAGCCGCAACAGTGGCAAGCAGTTGTAGCGCCAACCACAGTAGCAGCAACAGGCAACAGTTGCTGTAGCAGTTGCAGCAACAATGGCGGGCAACAACTACAACAATAGCGGCGGCAGCGGTCAGCTCTATGAGCATCGGTGCCGGGCAGCAGCAGCAGCATTAGCAACAGCGGCGATGAGCAGCTGCACCAGCAGCGGCCAGCAGATACAATAGTAGCGGTGGTGAGCAGCAGGCGCAAAAGCAACACCAGAAATAGCAACACTAGTAGCGGCGAGCGGCTGCAGCAGCAACGCTAGCGTGCAGCAGCAACACAACAACAGTAGCCGTAGCAGCGGGGAGTAGCTACAGCAATAACCGCAGCAGTACCAGCAGCAGGCAGCAGCCGCAGTCGCAGTCGCACCAGCAGTTGCTGCAACAACCACAGTAGTAGTTGCTGCAGTAGCTACTATCATCGGGTCCGAGGGGGACCCGACACAGGGGACCCGTCGGGAGGGGGGGGGGGACCGTTGTGCGGGCCCGTCGTGCCAACTCAGGCTGTGACAAAGCGCCGGCCGAGAGCCGGCGCAGGAACCAGCGCATGTCGGCCAAACGCCGGCCTTCCGCCGGC
>SZWC01006892.1:0-26270 GCA_023375785.1 Penium margaritaceum | reverse complement strand
GGGGGGGGGGGGGGGACCGTTGTGCGGGCCCGTCGTGCCAACTCAGGCTGTGACAAAGCGCCGGCCGAGAGCCGGCGCAGGAACCAGCGCATGTCGGCCAAACGCCGGCCTTCCGCCGGCACAGATGCGCAAGGGAGGCCTTCGGCGGCCATGCGCAGGGGAGGCGCGATCCTCACCTCCTCCACTTCGACCGGCGAGAGGTCGAACTCTCCGGAAAAAATAGAAATGAGTAAGGGGCACTCAAGCAGGGGGCATCCGAGAAAAGGGAAGCCCACGTATGGGCCATTTAAAAAATGAAGAAGAAAAGGGACAGGGGGGCCACGAGTTGGGCTCCCAATAAAAACCCTGAGAGGGAGTACCCCACTGGCACCGAAGTGTTCGGTGAACCAAAATGAAAAGGGCAAAGACCGCAACAGTAGCAGAAATTGTGGAAGACGTGGTATTAGCATCAGCAACAAAGTGGTGGCCGGAGGTTGGTTCGTGACAGCAACGGATGTAGTAGCAGTGGCTGCGGCCGCAGCGGCACCACCGGGAGTGTTACCAGCCATAGGAAGTGTGGCAAGGACCACCGCCGTCGGCGTTGTCTGCGGCCGTAGGCAGCAGCAACAGTAGCAGCAGCACCAAAGATGACTTGAGATCGTACATTGCGTTAGCCTTGCGATAGCAACATAGAAATCGCTTAGCAGTCCCACAGCAGGGCACCACCAACGTGGTGGTGGCCCTCCTCGTGACAGCATCGCAGCACATCTGAGAGACTGTGTTTTGATCGCACACCTCCCCTTGTGACCTTGTGCCAGTGGGAGCGAGTACCTTGTGCACTCATCCACGCCGAGCTCTGGAGATGAGCGTACTGGCGTGGCAGGGAGCAGAACCGACAACGTGGTTGGCATCGACACTACATGCGTTGCAGGCGTCGCGTCCACAATGGCAGTTGCTACCATGGCACATGCATCAGGTAACTCACAACTTTGCTTGCTACTACTGTGGCAATCAGCACCATGGTTGGCGCTAGTGTTCCCAGCGCCCTCTTGGGTGGCAACCGCCGTGGATACCGTCCCTCCCTTTTTTCTTCACCATCCGACTCAAAAACGTTGTCGCCCGATACTGTGGCACCCCTCAGTGGAGCTATTGCAGTGTTGTACGCCGAGTTCCAAGGTCTAAAGGGCATGGTACAACAACTCACAGACCATGTGGTCTCTAAGCGGTCTGTCGCCACCATGCCAGTAGAGACTCTGTTGGATATGGGGTGCCAAAAAAAGTGACCAAAGTGGGTTGCTCGATAAAAATCATCAGGTCACAAAAGTGAATAGAGGATGTTTTTATGGTTCTGTAGCACTTTACGGAACTCGACTCGGAGTCCGTTTGAGGGAGATATGGATTTTCAAGGTTTGGTGGCGATGGGTCCAGTTCAAGTGATGGCTCCTGCACTACCAGCACCAATGACGGCCACAATTATTGGCCAAGGAGGTTTGGAGCGGCCTTCAGGGTAGAAAGACAGCAGGAGGACCTTCAGGGAGCTTCAAAGAAGGTCCCCACTAAGATTATTGGTTGTGCACATGGCAGGGATGGTAATTCTCTTGTGTGAGAGTGTGACTGCCGCTCATCCCGCTAGGCTAGGAGTGTGCTAGGAGGTGAACTTGGACAGAGTGGTTCTTCCAGCTCCATGTGCCAAATGAGGCGTACTTAGGCTTNCCAGCACCAATGACGGCCACAATTATTGGCCAAGGAGGTTTGGAGCGGCCTTCAGGGTAGAAAGACAGCAGGAGGACCTTCAGGGAGCTTCAAAGAAGGTCCCCACTAAGATTATTGGTTGTGCACATGGCAGGGATGGTAATTCTCTTGTGTGAGAGTGTGACTGCCGCTCATCCCGCTAGGCTAGGAGTGTGCTAGGAGGTGAACTTGGACAGAGTGGTTCTTCCAGCTCCATGTGCCAAATGAGGCGTACTAAGGCTTGTTAGAAAGGTGTGCTAATGTAATTTGTCACTCAAAAGTCAATTCAGACATTCGCGTTCTCTGCAAACCTACATTCGCTTCCGTAATTTCTGTCTGTGTAACCTCCAACTCCCTCTCACAAACAGTTGGTCTTGCCTAGGCGGCTTTTGGTGAGCCTGATCACCTCCCTGAGGGCTGCCCCAGTTTCCATCAGTGGTATCAGAGCTGGAACAAGGCTTTGTCTCATCCTCGAGGCATTCCTTGCACCCTGTTGTGTGAGAGAGCCGTTTGTGGGTTGAACGTTGCA
Source organism: Penium margaritaceum (assembly GCA_023375785.1). Taxonomy (NCBI): domain Eukaryota; kingdom Viridiplantae; phylum Streptophyta; class Zygnematophyceae; order Desmidiales; family Peniaceae; genus Penium; species Penium margaritaceum. Next base: position 24,031 of record SZWC01006892.1, on the reverse strand, counting down.
CTCCCATGGCAACATCCGCTTCTGTGGTGGCCGGCGACAATATCGCCAAGTTTGAAGGCAAAAAATTCTTCAACTGGACCAATAACATGAAGATGGTGTTGATGGAGAAGGGTCTCTGGAGCCAGGTGGATGAGAAGGAGAAGGAACCAGTAGAAAGCTCTCCCTCCCCTGTCGAGGCCCGTACCTACCGCGAGAAGCGTGACCGTGCCCTCGCCACCATCTGCCTCCACCTCGCCGAACGGGAGCAACTCCTCATCCGTGGCATCCTCACGCCAAAGGAGGTTTGGAAAAAGCTTGAGTCCACTTATGCTTCCAAGTCAATCCTCATGAATATGCAGCTGCGTCGCTGCTTTCACACTGTGAAGATGGATGAGTCCGGATCCATGATTGACTACATCAACATGGTGAAGTCTCTCTCTGACCAGCTTGCTGCGATTGAGGACCCTGTCAAGGAATGTGTGCTTATGCTAACCATCCTTTCTGGTCTTCCTAGCAGCTATAATCCTCTCATTGTTGCCCTGGACCAGCATGGCGACAAGCTCTCCCTCAATGATGTGGAGGAGAGCCTGCTATTTGAGGAGGAACGGCGTAAGGGAGAAGAGGACAGAAGCGGACTGGACGTCGCTATCATCACCAACTCTGGTCATGGGGGTGGTGCTGTACCAACCAGGGGCAATTGTGGAGGAGGGAAGAAGAAGGGGAACTGCCACTACTGCAAGAAGCCGGTCCATTGGGCACGCGAATGCCGGAAGAAGAAGGCGGACCTTGCTGCTGGAGTGGGAGCGGGAAAACAGTCCGACGCTTCCACGAACGCCGCACATTGGGAGAGAGGATTTGTGACAACCATCCGGGTCCTGCACGTCTTCGACAACACCGCCCTGTTCTGGATCATCGACTCGGGAGCCAGGCGGCACATGACGTGTCGCCGGGAGTGGTTCGTCGTCTACACCGTCATTGAGCCTCGTCGGGTGTACATGGGGGACAACCATGTGCAAATGGCAGTTGGGGAGGATGAGATTGTGTTTTGTGCTTCCGTTGAGGGTAAGCACGTGGAACGTCGTGTGAAGGGGATGCTCCATGTTCCGGGGCTGGCAGCTAACCTCCTCTCTGTCTCATCTCTCATCTCCGAAGGCATGCAGGTTTGCTTTGAGAATGGTGGCTGCACCATCTCTGCCCGTGTAGGCCGTGTGCTTGCAAAAGCGAACAAGGAGGACGGTCTTTACCGCCTCTACATGGCGTCGGAGAAGGAAGCCGACTCAGCATTGGCGGCGAGAGAGGGAAAACACGACATCGGCCTGTGGCACCGCCGGCTCGGTCACCTCGGCTTCGACGCCATCATCTCCATGCAACAGATGGTCCGTGGCCTGGAGCTCAAGGGGGTGAAGCTGCCAGGTGCATCGGCTTGTGAGAGCTGCATTGAAGGAAAGCAAGCCAGCGCTCCTTTCACGGTGGAAGGGAAGGGGGCGGCTGAGCTTCTCTCACTCGTTCACTCTGATTTGTGCGGTCCCATGCCATCACAGTCCTTGTCCGGCAAGTTGTACTTTGTCACGTTCATTGATGACAAGTCGGGGAAGACGTGGGTGTCCTTCTTGGCTGGAAAGGATGAGTGCTTTGATGCTTTCAAGGTGTAGATTGCTGCTGCACAGAATGAGAGTGGCAGGCGGTTGAAGGTGCTTCACACCGATAGTGGAGGAGAGTACCTCTCCAACAACTTCCGCACTTACCTCAAGCGTCGCAGGATCAAGCACGAGGTCACCCCACCTGGAACACCGCAGCTGAACGGCGTGGCTGAACGTGCAAACCACACACTCATGGAACGTGTTTGCAGCATGCTCCAAGACGTGGAGCTCCCACCAATCTTTCGAGCGGAAGCGGTCAACACTGCCGTGTACCTGAAAAATCAGAGTCCCATGCGCGCCGTGCCGCTGATGACACCGGAGGAGGCGTGGACGGGACGCAAGCCAACAGTGACGCACCTGAAAGTCTTCGGGTGTGGCACATTTGTGCATGTGCCTACCGGTAGCCGTAACAAGCTGGACGCAAAGTCGGTGAAGGCCGCCTTCCTCGGCTACGACACCATGGGATACCGCCTCTACAGCCTTGCTGCTCGCAAGATCATCCGCAGCCATGACGTCGTCTTTCAAGAGGACTTGAAGGGCTGGACTTGGAGCCCTATGTCTGCAGTTCCACTTGCTCCCGCACTTGTACCTGAAGTGGGAGAAGAACCGACAGCAGAAAAGGGTGGTGCGGAAGATGGCGGTGACAATGGCATCAACAAAGAGGTGGAGGGAGCTGAGAAGGAGAAGAGACAGCAGCCGAATCTGATGAGGAGGAGCAACAAAGCAATATACAGCAGCTGCCACGACGATCTGCACGCATCAACAAAGGTACAAAGGACAGTGATGAGCCGCTGAGACGATCCGAGTGCCTCGCAAGGAAACAGAGGCCACTGGAGGAGCTGGTGACCTTGTGCACCGTTCCTCCACCAACGGAGTTGTCTGACCTCGAGCTTCTCTTCCTCACAGTCACCGATGATCCAGCCACATTCGCTGAAGCCATGTGCAGCACCGAGGCGGTAGATTGGCATGCTGCAGTAAACGAGGTGTATGGTGCGCTCATGAAGAACGGCACCTGGACCCTCGAGGAAGCTCCACGTGGCAGCCGGGTGATCGGGTGTCAGTGGATCTTCAGGCGCAAGCGTGGTGCGGATGGTAAGGTGCTCAGGTACAAAGCACGGTTGGTTGCAAAGGGGTATTCACAGACTGAGGGTGAGGATTACAATGAGACATTTGCACCTGTCGCAAAGTTCCCATCCATCCGAGTGATCCTCGCTCTTGCTGCTGCTATGGACTGGGAGGTGTACCAAATGGATGTGACGTGTGCTTTTCTGAATGGTGACCTCGAAGAGGATGTGTACATGGAGCAGCCGGAGGGGTATGTGGTGGAGGGAAAGGAGGATTTGGTGTGCAAGCTTGTGAAGGCCCTCTACGGCCTGAAGCAAGCCCCGCGAGCATGGTACCACAAGATGGATGAGCAGCTGGCTGGCCTTGGCTTTGTGCGCAGTGAANCTCAGGTACAAAGCACGGTTGGTTGCAAAGGGGTATTCACAGACTGAGGGTGTGGATTACAATGAGACATTTGCACCTGTCGCAAAGTTCCCATCCATCCGAGCGATCCTCGCTCTTGCTGCTGCTATGGACTGGGAGGTGCACCAAATGGATGTGACGTGTGCTTTTCTGAATGGCGACCTCGAAGAGGATGTGTACATGGAGCAGCCGGAGGGGTATGTGGTGGAGGGAAAGGAGGATTTGGTGTGCAAGCTTGTGAAGGCCCTCTACGGCCTGAAGCAAGCCCCGCGAGCATGGTACCACAAGGTGGATGAGCAGCTGGCTGGCCTTGGCTTTGTGCGCAGTGAAGCTGACCATGCAGTCTATGGGCGCACGCAAGAGGCAAGCCAGGTCATCATCTTGCTCTATGTTGATGATGTGCTCATTGCATCTGTCTCCAAGTCTCTTTAGGACAATGTGAAGCAGTCCCTTGCTGCCAGGTTCGACATGAAAGACATGGGAGAGTTCAGTTAAAATCTTGGCCTTCAGGTCAAGCGCGACCGGCAGCAGCAGAATTTGGAGTTGTCGCAGTGCACGTACGTGAGCGACATCGTCAAGCGCTTCAACATGGCAGGAGCGCGCAAAGCAGGGACACCACTCGAAGTGGGAGCGAAGCTGAGCATGACGCAGACTCCCCGCGGCATGCAAGAGAGCAGTCGCATGGAAGCAGTGCCATACCAAGCAGCAGTTGGGAGGCTCATGTACGCTGCAGTCGGCACGCGCCTCGACATCAGCCAAGCAGTGGGAGTGCTCAGCAAGTTTTGCGCAAATCCGGGCATGCCGCATTGGGAGGCGGTTAAGCGCGTGCTGCGCTACCTCGACAGTAGCAGCAGCCTTTGCCTCACCTTCAATGGCAACAACAGCCCCATCCTCATCGGCTACAGTGACGCAGATTGGGGAGGTGACCTGGACACTAGGACGTCGACCAGTGGGTTTGTGTTTGTACTTGCGGGAGGTGCAATCAGTTGGAGGAGCAAGAAGCAAGAGTGCGTTGCCCTCTCCTCCACCGAAGCTAAGTACATCGCCTTGAGTGAAGCAGCAAAGGAAGCCGTGTGGCTGCGTGAGCTCCTGGCAAGCCTTGGACAGCAGCAAACCACAGCAACTACAATCTACTGTGACAACATGAGCACCATTGCTCTGACCAAGAACGCAGAGTTTCACGCCCGCACCAAGCACATTGACTTGCGATATCACTTCATCCGCGAACTCGTGGCAAAGAAGGTGGTGCAGATCAAGTTCTGCCCTTCAAGCATGATGCTGGCAGACTTCCTGACCAAGCCGCTGGCAGCACACCGCTTTCAGCAGCTGAGGGGACAGTGTGGACTTGTGTGATTTTTATGTTCGCAAAGTGTGAGAATGTTGGATATGGGGTGCCAAAAAAGTGACCAAAGTGGGTTGCTCGATAAAAATATCAGGTCACAAAAGTGAATAGAGGATGTTTTGCTGGTTCTGTAGCACTTTACGGAACTTGATTCGGAGTCCGTTTGAGGGAGATATGGATTTTCAAGGTTTGGTGGCGATGGGTCCGGTTCAAGTGATGGCTCCTGCACTACTAGCACCAATGACGGCCACAATTATTGGCCAAGGAGGTTTGGAGCGGCCTTCAGGGTAGAAAGGCGGCAGGAGGACCTTCAGGGAGCTTCAAGGAAGGTCCCCACCAAGATTATTGGTTGTGCACATGGCAGGGATGGTAATTCTCTTGTGTGAGAGTGTGACTGCCGCTCATCCCGCTAGGCTAGGAGTGTGCTAGGAGGTGAACTTTGACAGAGTGGTTCTTCCAGCTCCATTTGCCAAATGAGGCGTACTTAGGCTTGTTAGAAAGCTGTGCTAATGTAATTTCTCACTCATCAGTCAATTCAGACATTCGCATTCTCTGCAAACCTACATTCGCTTCTGTAATTTCTGTTTGTGCAACCTGCAACTCCCTCTCACAAACAGTTGGTCTTGCCTAGGCGGCTTTTGGTGAGCCTGATCACCTCCCTGAGGGCTGCCCCAGTTTCCATTAGACTCTTACGTCTTCATCCTCATTGTCCTCGCCCGCGTCTAAGACATTGCCTAAGGATGCCTTGGCTCCCGGATTCATGTCCACGTCTGACACCCTTCGCTCAGTCTTAGTGGCAGTCGGAGTCATCCCGATCTCCGACCCCATCACTCTCTTAGCCGTCCCCTTCTCCCCGTACCCCTCGTGCATGCACCCGCCGCATGAGACATCGTTTGGCACGATTCGCTAGATGTGTCCAGGCAGCAGCAGCAGTAGCAGTGCCGATATCAGCAGCAGTAGTGCCAACTGCAGCAGCACCAGCAGTGACGGGCGTCGCCGAGGAGCCGACTCCCTCGTCCCCGGTTGCGGGATTCGTATGTCACCACCTTTCAGCTTCTGTCGGTGTGTCGGTCGTGGAGGGGATGGAGTGTCTGCCGAAGACTACCGTGGAGTCAAGGACTGAGGCAGCAGACGGAGGCACATGATACACTCACTTGGCGCATCACTTGGAGGGTACGGACGCTCCTGCCGTTAAGGGTGCACACCGGGTAAGATTCCCGGATCCCAGATTGGATTCGGATTCACGAATCCAAATCCAGGTCTGGCTTTGATTCACGAATCCGAATCTGGATTCGCGAATCCGTAAGATTCACGAATCATTTCCGAATCCTATGGGTGATGGCAGGTAAAAATCATCTGACATGCCACATAAATCCCTGTTTCCATGTTGAAACAATAGGGAAAAGGATCTCCGAATCCCGAATCGAATCCTCATGAAGGATTTGGATCCCCGAATCCGAATCTTTATCCGGGTTCACGAATCTTATTCACAAATCCTAGGATTTGGTGTGCAGCCTTACCTGCCATGGGGGAGGATTGTTCATCCAAGGAGGAGTGGTCTGACGCTAAGCCAACTTGAGAGATCGAGTTGGAGAGTGCAGCCGATGTGGTGGAGGGAGTCGGAGAGGCAATACCCTACGGATCTTTAACTTCGATAATTCATTTTTATGTACTATTTGTTTTTTCGTCGAATGTCTAAGTTCCACCATAATAATTCTCATTTAGTCCTCAAACAGAAATAGTTTATGTTTATCACCGGGTGTGCATACTTGTCCTCTAATTCCTTGTTTTTTTCCAAGAGCAGTTCGCAATCTCTGTGCATGTCCGGTTCATGGACCGGATATGCACACTGGACTGGCGGTGTCAGTGCCGTCAGACCAGCCTGACGCGCCAGCTCGAGCTGGATCTGCTCGAGCTGACGCGTTAGACTGGTCAATTGTGAGTTTTTTGCGAGTCTGACGACGCGGATGGCCGCGGCTGGTGGAGTTGCACCTGTTTGACGTCGAATTTACGGAGCAGGTATTTTTGTTGAACGAATGTTTAAGTGCCACCCAATTGAATTTCTCATAGAAAATCTTGCACGAAATTGAATATCACTTAATTCGCTTTTTCACAATGATCGAAATTAAAGATCAGTAGGGTAGAGGCAGTTGATACCCTGACGACGGCCGGGACGATAAGGGCTGCTATGGCAGTGGCAGGAGTTGCAGCAGAGCCGTCTCCCTCGTCCCCGGCCGCGAGGTTGGTGCGCCCACCCCTCTGGTTTCCCCCGGACGACGAGTTGTACATGGGGGAGTGGTCAGATACGGAGTCGAAGGCAGACGTAGAGGTTCAGTGTGCTGCCGTATTTGCAGCACAAATGCGGGATGGTCCTTGGATGACGGCAGATGTCCGCGTATGCGACATGTCGGCAGTGGCAGATGAGCTTGTACCAGTCACCCCTGCAGGTGTGGCTGCTGTAGAGAGCGCGGAGGATGTGCACACACATCTTGAGGCAACTGAGTGGTCTCCACAGGGTGCACGTTTGCGATGGGCAGACCTCCAGTAGCAGGTGGATGATGGGCTGTGCACCAGGGATCCGGAGTGTCATGATTTTGCGGTAAGGTCTGGAGCCAGGACAGTAGCTGAAACGATGGTTAGGCATGAGACGGAAGCAACGCAGAAACTGCAGACAACTGACGAGATGCTGACGTCACTGGGCAGATGGAACACAACTGCTGAGTGGAGCGCTCAGGAGAGAGCGACAAAGCGTAAGGAACAGATGAGGGCGATGCCAAAGGTACGGGTCAAATCAAGAGATGAGTTGGACTGCGGTTCCGATACGTGGGCAAAGTTCTGAGGCGCCGGAGGACAGGCAGAGAATGGAGCGACTGAGGAGCAGGAGATAGTGCAAACAGTGTCAAGTGTCAAGCACGATGATGGGCAAAAGCGGAACTTCTGACGGCAAGTGATGAGGGGCTGGAGGCCCTGAGCGAGAGCGAAGGGCCGAATGGCTGAAGCGGATGAGTGAGAAGGACAGCGTTAATAGAATGAGGAATGATGAATACACATTGAAATGAGGCAAAGAACACTAGGGTGGCACAAAGATTAAGTACGACCACTTCTCTAATCCTAGTCCTATGATCTCTGCTTAGCAGGAGGTTGCCTGCGTTTACGCATGGAGCCGCAGCCACTTGTCTGCTGTTGTTGCAGTAGTCGGGTGCGGAGTCACTTTGTGCTTCCGCATGATCTTGGATGCTGGGACCTGTTGAGGTCGTGTCGTGGTTTTGTGCCCCTGCCTGGAGATGTTCGTGGTGAAGATGCGGGGCCGCCTTGGTCGTTGAGTTGTCACATGGCGAGGACCGAGTCGCGAGTTGTTGGCGGGACTGGTCGTGACTGTCAGGATTCGCCCGTTGGTGGAAGCGAGCTCGCCGTTCGTTGGTCATGCCACCGACAGGTGACCCGCTGCCCACAGGTGAACCTGTGGGCAGACGAATAATTTCTGCTTCCGAGTTCTGAGCCAAAGGGGGTAGATGGTAAAAGGTGGGTATGGGTCAAGTCCAGAGATCGCCGTGTGATTCTTGAATTCTTTTCTGACAGCCCACCCCAAGAATACACCGCGACAAGTTGAGCATGGGGTGCTGCTGCAGCTGACACATTGATTGAGGCTCTGGTGGGTGGAGTTGGTGCTTAGTGGTGAAGCACGTTTCCCAGTTGACCGGATGAGAGCAGAGCTGTGTCGGGCTGCGGTGGCAACCACCTCTGCTGCAATCCTTTGAAGGAGAGTAGAGAGCAGGTGTAGTTGGTAGCTTGCTGAGGAAAGGGTTGTGTTGTGTTGGGCTGTGAAGATGGTCTGGCAGGAGCCAGCGATCAATGGTTGGTTGTTCGTAGGAGGGCCACAGGTGTTGGGTAGCCACCCAAAGAGTGAAACGCCCTTGGAGACTGGTGTTGGTGAGAGCAAGGGCAATCAAGGTTGAGGAGGCAGTGGTTGGTGGAGAGCAGCTGGACTTGAGGTCAATCAATGAGGGAGGGGTTGGGTGCGCAAGAGAGCTCTTTCGCTTGTGCGGAGGTGTGTAGGGTGTTGATCCTCTGTTGCGAGACATCTGGTTACAGGGAGACGAGCCTGGTACTTCTTTATAGGTGAGGGACTGCTGGTGCGAAGAACGGTAGAGAGCTGCTGCTGGTGGTTTCTGGGAAGAAGGTAATGGTGCTGGAACAGATTCCTTCATGGTGGATGAAGGTAGGTCTTCTGGTCTGGCCAGCCGGGATTTTGAAGCAGTGGTTGGGTGACGGCGTTTATGCGGGGGAATGTAGGCAGTCAAGGCTGTGTTGCTGCTGTCTTTTGGAGGTTGGGAGTCGTCTTCAGCTGCAGTTGGCTTCTGTTGCTTGTGTGGGAGAACGTAGGTAGTGGATGGTATGCTGCAGTCGTTGGTCGGGGAAGTTCGGCTGTAAGTGTTGTCATTGGCAGGAGGAGTGAGGATAGTGGTTGTTGGGCCAACTTCTGGTAGAATAGGTTTTCCATAGAAGGCCATTATAAAGGCATTGACCTCTTCTGGAGTAAATGGCTTTGTCTGGTCAAAGGGCGGCGGTTCGTAGGCAGCGGTCGGCACCAACGGTGGGTCCAGCTGCCTTGCATTCTCTGCATTGGACTTGTTTGAGGAAGAACAGGAAGGATCGGGGATGGTGAGATCAGGTTGAGAGAGAGCTGGAACTGAGAATTCAGTTGACATGGAGCAAGGAAAGCAAAATGCGCAACGGCAGGAGAGGGTGTATTGCTGTGCGGCGAGCGAAAGTGTTGCTTCATCAAAGGTGAATTCAATCAGGCCATCTTCACTGGGGAGTTGCTGTGGTAGCAAGACTGGCTGCTCAGACGGAAGCACAGTGAGTGCTGGTGAAACTGCTACGGTAGGAGTAATGTATGGTGCTGCTGCAACGTGCCTTGGTCGACGGTGAAGGAGGCCATGAATAGCTGTGGCAAGATGCCCAATAGCCCACAGGAGTAGCATTGTAAGACGTCGTCAGGTTGCTGATTAGATGGAAGGAGGGACTGGCATGTCTGGAGGCAAGTTGGCTCATAGTGCTCCGTTGAACAGTTGGGGCGCGTTCACAGGATGTTGCTGCTGCTGCTGTAACGACTTGACCTGGTGCTGATGAGCGACTGCTGCTGCTGGAACGGATGAGGAAGTTGGAATGTCTTCGGGGTTGTGCCCATACACATCCCCGTTGAATTTGCAGCTGTTGAGGATTGACGCTGCTTCTGCTGAGGACTGCTTCTGCTGCTGGGATGGAGGAATTTTCTAACTGCAAGGCCTTGGAGGTTGTGCCCATACACAACTCCCTTGACCTTTGCAGGTGAGAGAGGAAGGAGTAAAAGCGGTTGTGCGGCTGGCTTGCAATCAGCTACGCGGCTCAACGTGGTGGTTCAGGAGTCAGTGAAGAAGGCGGAGGTGATGATGGCGCCAGAGTCTTTCTCTCGGCTCTGATACCATGTCATGATTTTGCGGTAAGTTCTGGAGCCAGGACAGTAGCTGAAACGATGGTTAGGCATTAGACGGAAGCAACGCAGAAACTGCGGACAGCTGACGAGATGCTGATGTCACCGGGCAGATGGAACACAACTGCTGAGTGGAGCAGTAAGGAGAGTGAGCAACGAAGCGTAAGGAACAGATGAAGGCGATGCCAAAGGTATGGGTCAAACCAAGAGATGAATTGGACTGCGGTTCCGAGGCGCAGGCAAAGTTCTGAGGCACCGGAGGACAGGCAGAGAATGGAGCGACTGAGGGGCAGGAGTTAGTGCGAACAGTGTCAATTGTCAAGCACGATGATGGGCAAAAGCGGAACTGCTGACGGCAAGCGATGAGGGGTTGGAGGTCCTGAGCGACAGTGAAGGGCCGAATGGCCAAAGCGGATGAGTGAGAAGGAAAGCGTTAATAGAATGAGGAATGATGAATACACATTGGACTGGGGCAAAGAACACTAGGGTGGTACAAAGATGAAATACTACTCCTCTACTCCTAGTCCTATGATCTCTGCTTAGCAGGAGGTTGCCTGCGTTTACAGTGGGTGGTGCAACGCATGGAGCCGCAGCCACCTTTCTGCTGTTGTTGTAGTAGTCGGATGCCGAGTCGTTTTGTGCTTCCGCACGATCTTGGGTGCTGGGACCTGTTGAGGTCGTGTCGTGGTTTTGTGCCCCTGCCTGGAGATGTTCGTGGTGAAGATGCGGGGCCGCCTTGGTTGCGGAGTTGTCACATGGCGAGGACCGGGTTGCGAGTTGTTGGCGGGACTGGTCGTGACCATCAGGATTCGCCCGTTGGTGGAAACGAGCTCGCTGTTCGTTGGTCGTGCCACCGACAGGTGACCCGTCGGCATTGTTGCACGCGAGAGGTGAACCTGTGGGCAAATGAATAATTCGTGCTTCGGAGTTCCGAGCCAAAGGGGGTAGATGGTAAAAGGTGGGTATGGGTTAAATCCAGATATCGACGTGTGATTCTTGAATTCTTTTCTGATACGGAGGAGTCCTACGACACTGAGCGCACTTTCGATGATGCAGACGACGTTGCAGATGCAAATGTACCTCCAGATGCCAACGTCCGGCAGCAGACGGCCGAGCAGCTGACGGCCGAGCGACAGGTGTGTCGGCAGCAGCCAGTGCCTTCATAGCAGCCATTCCTACAGTCCCACACACTTTACATGGCGACACATTATCTGGTGCCCACACCCTGGCAGCAGCTCGTGGCCAGGCGGCACTTGAGTCGACGACTGATGCAGGGGACGTCGACTTGTGTGACGAGGAGGCGAAGCTACACTCCTTCCTGCGGGACGAGGCTGCGAGGCTAGAGGAGGCCGTGGCTCATGCCGATGTACACGCGACGGAGGTCCACCTTCAGGTCAGTGTTGTGAGTAATCGCTTGCATGCCGCAGATGCAGCTGGCCGGTCGGCTGCCGCGTCAGAGCTCGTTGAGCTGCACACGCGTATTGACGATGCGGAGGCAGCAAGGCGATGTGCATCTCAACTGTTAGCGGCAATACGGCAGACGATTCTTTTGTAGGAGGCCCTCAGTGCTGCACCAGCTGCAGCAACAGGTGATGACAGTAGTGACCACGGCGACGACAACGATGACAAGAATAGCGACGAAGACGACAGCGAGGACGACGACAGCTTCGACGATGCTCCGGGACGAGAAATGCACGAGCACATCCCACCAGCATTTTCATCACCCTTGCTATTGCTGTGCAGGGGTATGTGGCCATGTGGGAGCCATGCTCCCTCCTCAGGGATTGTGTTGGGCGCATCCATCAGCTTTGCTCGTGCTGTTAGCCTCTGCCGCACAGGGGGAGTGTTGGTGTGCAGTTGACATGGGTCGAGGTGCTGATGGTTGAGACCCGCACACTTGGTGGGTTGTGCTAGTGTGACGAGGAAATCCAGCACCTTGAAACCACCATAAGTGTTGTCCCATTGTCAAGTTCTGCAGTCCAGGGGGAGTGTTGGTGTGTGGAGTTTGGCCTGACACCCTTACAAGGACAGCGTGGTTAGTTTGGGTCTGGCACATGCTCTGGTTGAGGTTATGCTGGTCGAGACCCGTGCACCTGGTGAGTTGTATCACTGTGACGTGGAGACCCAATGCCTCCATGTGTTATGTATGCTCCATGCATGCGACCAGGTGTGGTCGAGACCCGAACACCCGGAGACATGTTCCGGGGTCACGAGGAAACCTTGTTGCTCTGTACCCCTTGCATGATGTTTGGCACATGGGTATGTGATTGACTTCTTGCATGGTCGGGACCCAGGCACTTGGTGAGTTGCACCACTGTCACGAGGAGACCTTGTAATGTGGTTGGTGTTCACGACGAACAGTGAGCGTAGTCCCTCTGCGAGGAGGAGGAGGCACCTGTATAACTGTGTTTGATTGATTCTCTCCATGTATGCTTTTGCGAGTGATCCTTCCCTACCTTCACTCATTCATCGTTGTGGTGACGGCTGTGTCAGCCAGGGAGGGTGTTGATTTGTGTGGCTTCCACTCGTCAGGAGCGACGACCATGGTGATTACCCGTGTACCGCATACTAGTGGTATGGAGCAGCAGTTCTAAAGAGCAAGACGACATGGTGAGGGTCTCGAGACATCTTCAGCACCTACGACATGACCAGTGTGGCGCAGGTGCTGCGTCCCGACAGCCTGATCGGCTTGTGTGGTGATGTTGGAGTTTTCTCGGTGGACTGGCCACCGTTGCCAATGTGCATGTTTTTTTTTTTCCTGCCGTGTCTTGGTGATGCGAATCCACCTTATGTGGGTCCGTTGTGTAGAGCTCGTCGTTCTGCAACTTCTGATATAGACGACACGTCATTTTGACCTCTGGGCAGTGAGTTCTGGCCGAAACTGATGTTTCAGACCAGTTTGAGTAGGTACAAAAATACCGCGGCCTCAAGAGGCTCTAGGCGGCTGACAGCTATTTAGGTGGATTGCTGCTCATTTGGTACTTTCTCTCTGCAATTACATTCAAACTGAGCTTCTTGACACTCTGTACGTGTTCCTAACTAGGCCCTTGCAGTTTCGTGCATGACTTGTGACTGTCATCACACACTAACTCGGCGTTGACGCCTATCTAGGTGGCAAGCGGTTAGAAAGGTTCTAGGATGTTTTTCAGCAAGCACCTGGGATGTCGTGGCAACTTTCTGGCAGCTGCTAGTGTGTGAAAGTGTGTGCTCTCTGAAAATCAAGCATTAACTTTTAGACCATAGTTGCAGCAAGAAGATAGACTTGGAGATGTCTGGAAGCCAGAGCAGGAAAATCATAGGTTAATTAAAATGAGAAATGTACAAGGTGTTTATAATCTTCGGCAGGCTAGTCCTGGCCCTTTCCTACTGCTCTCCTAGCTTGCTACAACAAGCTACTTGCTCCTGAACTCATGCTCTGCTTGCACCTAAACCTGGTACTCTACTTGCACCTAATGCCTAGTGCAAGAAGTGTTGGGCTGTTGATCGTCCAGATCGACAGTCCGTCTTGTCACTCGGCTAGCCGGCGCGTTAGCCCGACGCCTCCCGACAGTGGGTGCAGTTGCCCTCTTGCGCACGCCACTGGAAGCACTGCGACCGTCACACGGTCGCAGTAACCGGTTTTTCTCCCACCGTTGACCGTGCACGTTGTCGGGGGCTTGCCTCCAAAACAGCCGCTTGGCGGGTAGCGTGCCCGTCACGCCACTCGCCGCAAGTGTGACACGCCACCTCGCGCTGCGTGTTTGGAACATATGCTTGCAGTTGCAAGCGAAGCACCTCCCTGCACCAACGTGCTCCACACGCCGGTGCAAATTGATGCGCTTGCTCTCCCTCCTCCTCCACCTCCTTGCAATGGCGGTCGAGCGGAGGTGAGCTCGACCGTAAGCTGAATTTACGAAAAGTGGAAAATCACCCAAATGCTCCTCCAACTCGGATACGGTCCCAAGTATGCCAGAAAAGTAGGACACCTCATTACATTCACCCCCCTTCCCCCCCGTCGGAGGCGCGACGTTGCGGCACGTTTGAGATACTCCTGGAGAACAGTGATGGTACCTCCAACATTGAAGTTGGCCTCTGGTTCCCATGAGTTGTGCTTAGCTGGATACCCCTTCCACTGTACCAAAAAATCACGCCAACGTCTCCTCTGGCTGCCAAAATCTTCGCTGCCAAAATCTTCTCCACCTCAAACTCCTCACTTCCTTCAACATGGACAGTAGGAGGTAGGGATGTTTTGCGACCCTAGAAGAAGGTGTTGGGGTCGCAATAGGCACACAACAAAGAGATGTGGAACACCGGACAGATAGTGTAGTGAGTTGGCAGGGCCAAGATGTAAGAGACGACCGACCGTTTCTCCAGAATGCGGAACGGAGCCACCCATCGCGGCTTAAGCTTTGGGTTTCAAAATCCCAATAGCTCAAGGTTTCAGATTTTAGCATCACCAGATCACCCACTTGGAACTCCTCCTCAGATTGATGCTTATCATCCTACTGTTTCTACTGCTTTTGTGCCTTCAAGAGCCGCTGCCGTACCACGGCCCATGTTGTTTCAAACCCATCAGCAATCTACTGCACAATCGGAAGAGATATTGCCATATCAAGGACGGTTTGGATCAGTGGCTGGTGGCCATAAACCAACTCAAACGGTGACTTCCCTGTTGAAGCTGACACCGCAGAGTTGTAGGCAAACTCATCCACTCCGAGCTTCTCCTCCCAACCCTCTCCATACAGTGGGACCATGATCTGTAGTAACTGCTCTAAAGTCTGGTTAGTACACTCTGTTTTCCCATCGCTCTGTGGGTGGTATACAGTGGTCAGCTCCACCCGCATGCCCAGCTTCCCCATGAGATCTCTCCAGAACCGCAAAGTGAAGCGTGGATCGCAATCCAAGACCACCGACTGCGGCACTCCATGCACCTTGATGATATGACTAAGGAGGTGTTGAGCTGTCCCAGCAGCCATGATGCTCTTAGAACAGGTAATGAAATGTTCCATCTTAGAGAATTGATCCATCACCACCAACACCATGTTGTTGCCCTGGTGTGTCACAGGCAACCCGCCAATGAAGTCAAGCGAGATGTCTGTCCATGGCCTCTCTGGTACAAACAACGGATGTAACTCCCCTGGTGGCTTGGTCCTCTGTGCCTTGATGCGGTGGCACACATCACAATTGCTCACAAACCTCTTGCAGTCTGTTGCCATTGACGACCACCCCTTTTGGCGTGCCAAGACTCTGAGCGTCTTGTCGAAGGTGAAGTGGCCCGAGTAGTGGGTATCATGCGCCTTCTCTAGCAGCAACTGCTTCAAGGGCGCATAGTCTGGCACAAAAACCTTTTGCTCTTCACCCTTCGCAAATACACTCCATCTCACATGGCGTCTTTTAGTGCTCCACCCGTGAACTCACCGTCCACGCCATGATCGTACTTGAATAGGCTATGCATGACTAGAGATCTCATTAGCACTGAGATGAAATTGAGACTTTAGTCTGGCCTCCTTGACAGAGGGTCTGCCGGATTCACCTTCTCAGGCTTGTATTGGATCTCGCAGTCAAAACATCCTTCCAAGAACTCCATCTAGCGATTCGGTCAGCAATTCAGGTTCGGCTACGTCTTCAAGTACTTTAGGGCGTAATGGTCCGTAAAGTCCAAGCAACACCGCGACTCGAGGTAGCACCTACAGTGCTCGAAAGCATGGATGAAAACCTACATCTCTTTCTTGTGGATTGCATAGTTCAGCTCCGCACCTCGCATCTTACAAGACACGTATGCAATTGGTTGCGGTCCCATTCCATGATCTTGTATCAGCACTGCCTTATTGGCATAGTTGCTTGCGTCCGTCACCATGACGTACTCCTTGGATGAATCCGGATGGCACCACGACTGGAGTGTCACACATTGCAGATTTGAGCTCCTCAAAGCTCCTCAGATCCTAATCACCCCATTTCCACTTGTGATCCTTCTGTAGTAGCTGGATCAGCAGTACACCCTTCTCTGCGTACCCCCAAATGAATTTCCGGTAGTAGTTGACAAATCCCAGGAAGACCAGGATGTCACGCACGTACTTTGGTGTAGGCCACTTCTTCACAGCTTCCACCTTCTTTAGATCCATGCGGAGACCCTTGCCACTCATAATATGCCCAAGGAACTCCACTTCCCTTTTCTCAAAATCACACTTGGAGAGTTTAGCAAATGAATTCTCTCTGAAGAATGTCCAACACCTGTTGCAGCTATTGTTGATGCTCCTCTAGTTCGGGAGTAGATGAGTATGTCATCCACAATTATCATCACGAACTGGTTCGAATGAGGGTGGACGATCCTGTTCATGAGGTTCATGAATTTTGCAAGAATGTTGATAAGCCCAAACGGCATCACAAGCAGTGAGCAGACCCGGATCCGGATGTGCAATCCGGATCCGGATTGAGATCCGGATCCAAATTCGAATCCGCAATCCGGATCTAATGGTACCGCAAACGGAAGTCAATCTTGCTAAAGTATTGTGCTCCCCTTAGCTGGTCAAACAACTCCTCGACCCTTGGAAGTGGATATTGGTTCTTGATCGTTATGTTGTTGAGTACGCAAAAGTCCACGCACATCCACAGCTCCCTTGTCTTTTTCTTCACAAAGAGGACTGGTGCAACAAAGGGTGAAACCGACGGTCTGATGAACCCCTGTTCCGTTAGCTCCTCCAACTGCTTCTTCTGCTCACCCAGCTCATTATCACTCACGCAAAAAGCATCCTACATCACTGGAGTTGCTCTCGAAACCAGCTCAATTTTGTGGTCGATGTCCCTCTTTGGTGATGAACCCTTTGGCAGCTTTGTAGGAAACACGTCACCATAGCTTGTCAACTCTCCCTTAATACCTCCGACAGCTCTGCAACTGGTACTTTCTGTTGCTTTCCCTCTCTTTGCTTTGCCTCTGCTGCCTACACTTCCACCTCTTCAACTACTACCTTCTGCCGCATCCACACGAGGTACACTTGGTCCCCCTTGTGCTCACAATGCTTCAGCTGCACGTAACTCAACTGTGGCACTTTGCCTGCCTTGGAGTCCTCCTCAACCGACAACGGCAAAACGATTTGCTTTATGAATTTCTTCACTTTCACCTGGTTGTGCACCCAATCCACAACATGCTTCCACCGGTGCAGCTAGTCACGTTCCAGAATGGTGTCGTAGGCATCCATCGGACATGTGCGAAAGTTCACCTTCCACGACAGCTTGTCCAGACGGACCTTTAAAGGCTTCAGAGGCAATCCACACTCCAGCTCCCCTTGCACAAACTTGGCCTTAGTTGGATATTCAGGTAGCCGTGCAAGCATCAACCTTTCTGCAAGCTCGTCGTTGAAGAATAAGTGCGACACGCCGCAATCCAGCAATGCTTTAATCTGCCGGCGAGTCTGGCGCCTCTCGCCAGCCAAAGAACCAGCCGACAAAATTACGGCATTCATGAGGATAGCCGGAACGCTACCTCTCCCTTCTCTCCATAGCAATACACTTGGTAGCTCCCTAGTTGTCGAAGGACTGTTGGGGCTGGTGTTTGCTGATGCACACAATGCTTTCCCAGCAGTTGGCCGTCCGCCACTCACTGCTAGTTGCCGTTTCCCTGCTGCTTCTTCTTACAATACTCCTTGTGGTACCCAGGCATCCCGCAGTTCCAACAGTTCCCACCACACGGCTTGTGCTGCTGCTGGCCTCCTTGCACTGTGTCGATCTCCGTGAGGTCAGCTTTTTGGTTCTGTACTCGATGCTGAGAATTTTCTTGCTTCTCACGGAAACCCCCTCCGTGGTAGCGTAGCGCGTCAACGCGCTCAGCAGTGGCCACCATCGCTTGGAATTCCATGATTCTATTGAGTGCTAGCATGCGCTGAATCTCTACCTTCAAACCATTGTGGTACTTGTCAGCCATCACCGGCTCGCTCATGTTGTCAATCTCCAAGCACAATGCTAGGAAACGACGTGTGTACTCCTAGGCTGAGCCGATCTACTTCAGCTGCTTCAGCTTGTTGCGTGCGACCATGGATGCATTCACAAGATCAAACCAATGATTGCTTGCTCAAACTGCTCCCATGTCGTTGGCACGCGTGCTTCAGCTTGCCCCGCACCCGGCTGCCTCAACACGGAATGTTATACAGCCATGTTCCCCACCTCTACCTCAAGTGGCCAGCAGATTCAGCTGCCTCCACCACTCCAATGTTGCTCTGCATAGCAATGTCACCGCGAATGACACACACACAGCATCGTCCTCTGGAGGGTGCTCCAGAGCCCCAAAGTAGCTGTTCATGGCAAACAGCCAGGTCCGAACGCTCGCACCCTTTATAGAGGGATTGAACGGTTTCGGAGCCTTTGGCTTTGGTCTTGGAAGATAACTTGACCGGGCCGCCCGAACCTGTCCAGCGTCAGCCCCATCTCGTAGGTCAAAGATTTGCCGCTCATTCTCCAACTTGAGGGCTCCCAGCTCCTGTATGATCTGTTGCAGTGCCTGCTCCATGGCTTTTGATGACTATGAGCCGTCAGAGTTCCTAAAAAAGCATTTGGCAGCATTTTGGCAGCAATAAAAAAAATATGGCAGAAATTCGGTAGGCCAGGATGAAGCTTGACAGCTTCGAAATGCGTGATAGTCACCCCTCGTCTTCAACGCGCGCACGATACACCTTGTGGACGCTCTGAAAATATAGTAAACATTTCCAGAGGTTGGCTCATGCATTGGCTTGAAGTCTGGTCCAGAAATCTTCCTCTCTTTCAGCCTTGACGTTGTCCGGCATACTGTGTGTCTTTCGCTCCTTGAGGTTTGTAGAGCTCCGGCAACACTTCCGCCCAATATGTGGCTCTAGCTCTGATACCATATGTGAGAGTGTGTGCTCTCTGAAAATTAACCCTTAGTGTTGAGAGGACAGTTGCAGGGGAAAGATAGACTTGGAGAAGTCCGGAAGCCAGAGCTGGAAAATCACAGGTTAGTCACAATGAGAAATGTCAAGGTATTTATACTCTTTGGCAGACTAGTCCTGGCCCTTGCCTACTGCTCTCCTAGCTTGCTACAACAAGCTACTTACCCCTGAACACAGTGCTCTGCTTACACCTGAACCTGGTGCTCTACTTGCACCTAATGCCTAGTACAAGAAGTGCTGGGCCGTCGGTTGTCCAGATCGACGGTCCGTCTTGTCACTCGGCGAGCCGTCGCGTTAGCCCGACGCCTCCCGACGGTGGATGCAGTCACCCTCTAGCGCACGCCACCAGAAGCACTACAACCGTTGCATGGTCGCAGTCACTGGTTTTGCTCCCACCGTTGACCACGCACGTTGTCGAGAGCTTGCCTCCGAAACAGCCCCTCGGTGGATAGCGTGACCGTCACGCCACTCGCCGCAAGTGTAACACGCCACCTCACGTTGCGTGTTCGGAATGCACGCTCGTAGTTGTAAAACACCCCCTGCAACGGCCTGCTCCACACGCCAGCACAAATTGATGCGCTCACTCTCCCTCCTCCTCCTCCTCCTCGCATTGGCGGTCGAGCGGAGGTGAGCTCGATTGTGAGCTGAATTTACAGAAAGCGAAAAATGACCTGAATGCCCCCCAACCCGGATACGGTCCCAATTGTGCCAGAAACATAAGGCACCTCATTACATGGTGGGTGGGGCCACCACATGTCGGTGCTCTGGCGTCTGCTGTGTCCGCATCAGGGATCTGCATGACATGGACACAGCCGAGTGCTTACAATAAGCTGTACAAACATACGAGGCGACTCACATCACAACACTCCCCCATGACCTGATGGTACGCATGTCCATACACGTGCAGAACTGACACAAGTGCGCAACAAGATGCTCAATGATCCATGCTCATAAACCCCACTCTTAGCCACTCTAAGGCAAGGGGCGAAGCACGACACAAAAAAATGGCCACCATGAACGTTTTGCGCGCCAATGCTTGGCCAAGAAGTCAGCAAGCTGCATGTCCATGCCGACCCAGATGACGGAGATCACCTGTCGCTCCACAAGATCATGCACAATGTGATGCTCAACAGCGATGTGATGTGCTTGCATGAAACACACCAGAGTTCTCTGTAATGACAAGAGCACTCTGGTTGTCACAGCATTGAACGACGCAAGACACAGACTGTCGCAACTCACAAAACAGACGATGTAGCCACACCGCATCAGCCGTCCCAGCCCTTAGTGCAACATACTCAGCCTTTGATCAGCTACGTGCAATACAATCCTGCTTGCCACTACGCCATGACACAGCGGTGCCGCCCAGCAGGAACACGTAGCCTGTCTGAGTGCGCTCATCCGGATTCCTTGCCCAGTCACTGTCTTTGTAGCCGTTGACTACCACAAAACACTATCGTTGAAAGCAGAGTCCGAGGTACAGTGTAGAAACCACGTACCGTACCACTCGCACAGTCGCATGAAGGGCTCTCGTCCAAGGGCACTATGAGAACTGTGCAAGGAGGTTGACGGCGAACGCAATGTCGGGTCGTGTGGTTGTGGCCAAGTACATCAGAGAGCCAATGAGGCGCAAGTACAGGGTCACGTCCACTGTCTCTCCCAGATGTGCTCGATCATCCACCTTCAGAGCATCCTGTCCGTCAAGTGTAATGGGGATGGAGGCTGTGCTAACTGCAGCAAGGAGGTCAGCAAACTGCTCCCCCACAACGCAAGCGTAACGTGCCTGATGCAACAAGAGTGTCCACTGCTCACGATCACATACGATCTCCATCCCGAGAACGACAATTGCAGGACCAAAGTCCTTAAATCTGTAGGTAGTCTGAAGGCTCATCGATCGACGAGCCTATAATCGGGAAGCTGCCAAGCAGCTTCCCGATTGCAGGAGCAGTTGTTGCTGCTGCTGAAGATCGTATATACTGCTATGGCAATTGCTCACGCTGATGCTGTTGCTTGTGTTGCTGGTTTGCTACTGCTACTGGGACTACTTGCACAAAAGGTCCGCTACTACGGCTACTGCTCCTGCTGCTGCTGCCATGGCTACGACTGCTCGCCCAACATCTCCACCGCTGCTACAGCTGTTGTTACTGCTGCTATTGCAGCCACTAATGCTTCTGCTGCTGGCCGAAACGTGGACCCAATGCAGCAGGGTCCATCGTTTGCGTAGGCTTTGCTTGCACCAACGGCCGCTGCATTTTCTGACATTGCTAATGCTGCTGCTGTTGCAGCACTTGTAATGCAGCAGCTGCTGGTGCAAGGTGCACACGCGGCTCCTACTATAGGCAATGGCTGCTTCAAGAGTGACAAAGTGTTGCTGCGAACACGAGTGTAGCAGCTGATGCGTCGGCTGCTACCTCCGACGCTGTAGCTGCTACAGCTTGATGGCTGGCCGCTGTGGCTGCAGCGGCTGTGGCAGCTCTAGTTGCCCTTGCTTCTGATGCCGCCATCATAGCAACGGTCAAATGCAACCGCGGCTGCTACTGTAGCAGCCAAATGCAAGTGCGGTTGTGGCGGCCTCGAACACCGTCACCACCAAACGTCACTGCCAAGATGGCAACAGCGACGAGCGAGGCCAAAAAGAGAAACATTGGGTGGCATTCCGCTGCCGGCACTGCCGGAGGACTGCCTGATGTGAGCTCTCAGCTCAGGGCCTCCACGTTGCCAGGACTTGTATGCCCCACCCAACCCAACCCAGCTGAGTCCAGCCCAGAGGTCTCTGCTATTGCTGCGTGCTGTATGGTGGAGTGCAAGGATGATTGTCTCTCAACGGCGCTGATACGAGGAGATGATGCAATTACCCTCTTAGCTGCTGTTTGTGCGAGAGAGGACACGTTGTGTTACAACGGGATAGACGTCACTAAGTTAGATCAGGGACAGCAAAAATATGCTTGAAAACGTAGTAGTTAGATTGAATATTGAGCGAGAGAGAGGGATATCCCCTCCACCCTCGGTCAGGCCAGCGTATGTACAAACTGTGCACCAGCTGGCTTGTGGAAAAGTCCAGAAGATATCTGCCAGCAACCAATCAGCAACTGGACAGTACGACAACAGTACGGGTCACTTGGATGGCCGAATGGCAAACCAAAAGAAGCAGCGGAAGCAGGGAAACAAGCTCTACACAACTAAGCTGACAAAGAGCAAAAAGTGATGTTGCAAAAATTCATGTGTGCACAGATGGATGTACAAGATGAAGCTGAGACCATCAAAGTAGTCGTCGACCACTGTAGCTTGCCTGCATGTGAGTGGCGTCAAGTCAAGAGGTCACCAAGACGGACATATCAACACTCCCTCATGGGCTAAGAGAGCTGTCAACAGGGTACCAGCCTGGTACCCTGTTGTCCGAGGGAGTTCGTGACAGCCCATGAGGGAGTGTTGCTCTTTCAGCACTCCAACAGGGTACCAACTAAGTGTTGTCTGAGTATTTCATGGTTTTATGTTGTGAGCGCGTCATGGTTTGCTCTTGTGGTGCTCAGCAGCTTTGGTGTTGCCTGCGTGATGTCCCTCATGTGTCCTAGCGACCTCGTTCACCTATTGGTGGTTGATAGGATTTTCTCGGTGTTCAAGACCGGGCACTCGGTGGTTTGTGCTGGTGCCTTGGGAGACCCCATGTCGTATACTTGAGTTGCCTTTCCTGGTCGTATACTTGAGTTGCCTTATGTGAGAACTTGCTTTTGTCTGATGACACATTTTCCTGGTCTGTCCTGTGTACGTTGTACGTTTTTTGACCCGAGCACTTGGTGACATGTTTGGGGGCTCTCTAATTCACTGATGTTAAATGGAAGTATGCAGTAGCATTCGGACATGTTTCAGATTATGTTTTTGTTTTCTTGCAGGTAGGATCTGGGGACTTGATGATTTGTTCCAGTGCCTTAAGAGATTTTCCCCGTGTGGTCTTACGTTCTATGGTGTGCATTTTCCCCATCTGTTCATTTTGAACAGCGGGGCTGGCAGGGTCTGGTGGGCTAGCCATCAGTTCCCAGTACACAAGCCCGCTGTGGGTCCTCTCCCCTTTTTCCTTAACATACGCATTCAAGACTAAGCCAGCTTTTGCGCTACAATTCTTTCGATGAACACCAAAGCTTATATCTGGCATGGGCATGTACGCCCTAAAACAATCCTTGTAGCTAAATTATTGTGTGCACCTATGAGGGGTCTCATTTTTAGGCTGCCATTGTGTCTTCAGATGGTTGAAATCGTCCTCCCATCTCAAAGACAAGGATGTGGAGGGATTGCATCGGCTGTTGCATGGTGACTGTCAAAAGCTCACCTATGATTCATCTTGAAACACTATGTGCAGGGCATGATGCTGGAGTTTCACGATGCAACACTCGCACCATGAGCTCTTTCTCAAGATGCTCGCAGAAGCCCGGCGATGCAGTTGGCATCTACTTGCTTCCACGTTGGTGAGCCTCTTCTGAAGTTTTATCTGAAGTTCAAAAGAAAATGCGGATGCTGATGCCTTGTCTGCTGTTCTGGCTGCTGCGCACGGTGCACACACACACACACACACACACACACACACACACACACACACACACACACACACACACACACACACACACACACACACCTGAGGCCCACAAGGACTTGCGTAAACACTCTCAACCCTCAGCCCTCTTAGTACTCCATGCAGTCAGAGAGGCCCTGCAGAGGGAACCAAGGCAGGAGTTCAGAAGAAGAAAGCAGCATGAATGAAGAGAAAAAAAGATTTGGGAGAGAGAAGTCGCTCTATGAATTTTCAAGGGTCGTTGCAAGGAACTCAAAGTGCTCCTCAACTGCATGCACATTCTACAGAATGCTGCAATCCTCCAGAAAGAACAGCATTGCACCTTGCAAGGCTATGCCCACCCGAGCAAGCAGTAGCGTATCTGCAGCGTACTTGAAGTTCAGCGCAGCACAGCCTTATGTACCTGAAGGTGCAGAGCCCCACAGACTTTTGTGGCGCCATGCACTGCAGTTCAGAGCCGAGTCATGCCATAATCTGCGGTAGAGAGCGGGACCAAGGGTTGCAGTCCCGTGCAGTGTGGTGCTGTGCCGTTTGTTACTGCGCAGTGTGGTGTGGTGTGGTGTGGTGTGGTGTGCTGTGATGTGGTGTGGTGTGGTGTGGTGCGGTGTGGTGTGGTGTGGTGTGGTGTGGTGTGGTGTGGTGTGGTGTGGTGTGGTGTGGTGTGGTGTGGTGTGGTATGGTGTGGTATGGTGT
>SZWC01006891.1:121154-134559 GCA_023375785.1 Penium margaritaceum | reverse complement strand
TTGTTCCCGCCTTCTCTCTTGGGACTACGACAGTCCCTAGCCCAGTGCCCAGCCTTGCCACAGTTGTGACAGTTGCCAGGCTTCTTGGAACTCTTCCCGCCACCATTGCCTTTCCCTCCACCGCCACTGCTTCCGTTGTTGCCTTGACTGGAGCGAGAGCTTGCACTTTGTCCACAGAAGCGAGAGGCATAGGCTGAGATGTTTGCCTCGGCGCCACTGCATCGTATGGACTCGTTGCGGACGTGTTCGGCGACAGCCTCGTACGTCAGATCTGCCTCCTTCCAACCGCCAAATACGGTGATCAAGGACCCCCAGCTTTCCGGCAGCGCCATTAGAAGGATCATGGCACGCATGTTGGAGTCGAGATTCCATTCCATTTGCTGGACCTCTTGCAGCACGTTGTCGAACGACTGCAAAAATGCGGGTATCGATTCTCCTTCGCTCACCCTCATCGACATCAACCGTTGGAAGATGAAGAGTCGGTTTGCTAGGGCATTCGATTGATGCACGCGTGCGAGTTTTGCGTAGGCCTCGGCAGCCAACGTGCATCCTGTGATGTGGGAGTGTTGAGTCTCGTTGATGGACGTCACAAGAATGGCGAGAGCCATGTTGTTCTTCATCGTCCATGCTGCAAGGTCAGCCGCATGCGTCGTCACGGTCGCATTGGCTGGTGCTATCTCGGTCCCTTTTAGGATGTCAAGGTAGCCACGCACATTCATGACAATCTCAAACTGCCATTTCCACAAGGGAAAACCTGTCCCCGTGAATTTGGACATACCCGCATCAAGGCGGGCTGGAGTCGGATCCGCCATTTCTTGCGGTTGCTCGTCTTCTCTGCTTTGCTGCTACTCTGCTTCGTTGAGGCCGATGAGGCTGATGAGGCTGCTGACTGCAACCGTTGTCAAAGGTGCAGTTGATTCCGTTGCATACCCCTCCCGCCGATGATCGCCTAAGGCGATGGTGACGTCGTGAGAGAATGAACTCGGGGTCGTACCACCTTCTAAAAAGGGGTAGAGCTTAATCCCGTTGGGGCTCGAGGGTCTTGTCCAACATGGACAGAGCGATTCCTATTCCCCTAGTCCGCCACGTACGCGCACCCTACCTGAAGAAGCCGATGGAGCCGATGAAGCAGATGGAGCCGTCCGATGGTCGTGTCCCTGTTGTACCTGTGCGCCCCGCAAGACCACGCGCTAGTCGGTCTTGGAAGCATGCCTTAGAACCAGAAGTGTGGGCCCATAACCCTTTGTCAATGCGCCGGATAGCAACGGTCTAGAAAACGGGTCCCGACATGGGAGGCCGCCAACCGCTCTTGGTATTGCAACCAAGATAACATATCACCCTCAAACGAGGGATCCACACTTTAGGTTTGTTTGGTTTTGCAACCTCACGAAGTCCGCATGTTGGTCTTTAGTGTCTACCTTTGGTTGGACACTCTGTGAGGAGTCTCAAAGGCAAGAACTGTAAATGGATGCATGCAAGGTACAGGCTTTTATACTTGCAGAGCTTTGCTAAAGCTTCTGCTTGTAGTGGCTCCACTGGAGCCAACCTCANACCTCATCCTACATTCCTACTTGGCGCGTCCTTAGACCGCCAAGTGTCATCCTCAAGGCAGGCTCTAGTAAGCTTCCTAGAAGCTTCCTGTCCCAGTTTTGGCCACAAAGAAAATTGCGGCCGTCGCGGGGTTTGAACCCGCGACCTCTGGTTTGAGACTCCGGTGCCTAATCAACCAAGCCAAAAAGGTATGGTTCCTATGATGAGCCACAGGGGACATACCCATTATGGGCAGTGCATTCCTGGCCCATCTCAGAATAGACCAAGGGGACATACTCCATAGAGCAGTGCATGCCTTGTCTGTATGTGTAGCTAGCCAGCTAGGCAGTGGACAAGGTGCACACTATTTCAACAAGATATAGACTGTGTGGATGTGTCTGATGCGGCTATTGTTGCTAAAGGTGTAGAAGGAGCAGAGGAAACTGCTGTTGGTGATGTACCAGGTGGGGTAGCAAGTGTAGCAAATGCAGCTGTACTAGCTGATGTAGCAGGTGTAATAGAGGATGTGGGAGGCGTGGATGTAGATTGTGTGGATGTGTGTGATGCTGCTACTACTGCTAAAGCTGTAAAAGCTGCAGAGGATACTACTGCTTGTGATACACCAGGTGGGGCAGCAGGTGTAGCAAATCCAGATGTACTAGGTGATGTAGCTGGTGCAGTAGAGGATGCGAGAGGCAAGGATGAAGACTGTGTGGATGTGTCTGATGCTACTATTGCTGCTAAAGTTGTAGAAGCTGTAGAGGACACTATTACTGGTGATGCAACACTAGGTGCTCCTACTTCATCCTCTGTGCTCACTAGCATAGTCAATGTCAAAGCGGACGGATGCACCCATCCCCCCTCAACCGGTGCAACGACAGAAGCCGGTGGAGATGAAGACGTGTGAGAGACGAGACTGACATGACACGCAGGGCGACGACGACATCGTCGAGCAGGAGGCCGAATGGGAGGGGGCATGATACCAATGGAGCGAAGGATAGAGGGAATAGATGCAGACTGAGATGAAAGGTCCGGGGCAGCTAGAGAAGGTCCCTCGGAGGAGGATGAATAAGATGAGGATGGCGGGGAATAGGAAGAAGCATCCGGATGGGAGAAGAGGTGGTACCTGAGCTGCTACATCATCTGCCGCAGACGTTGGAGCTCGGTGTATAGGACTGCCAGAGCGTCGGTGTGAGGAACGGACGAATGAGGTAGGTCCGTCTGCTGTGGAGTATGAGGGAAATCACGAGGTTGGAGCCAGGGTGGATGCCACCCACTAGGACGCATGTGGCACTGGCGCCAACCGTGGCGTCCATCACCATAGAAGTGGCAGGCAAACCCATGAAGAGCTAGATCCTGTTGTGGAAGAAGATGGCCAATCCTCTGAGAGGAACGGTGGTGAGGATGGATAATGGCGTGTCCCGGCGGTGGAGAGACCAACCACTGGTGCGGTTGGAGAGCAGCATCACTAAATGGTGGTGTTGGCCGCCACACATAGACCCCTGGAGGCGGAGGATGCTGCGGATGGGCGTGAAGAACGCCCTGTCTTGATGGTGACGAGAAGGACCATGGAGAAGGTTGACCAAAGGGTGGAGGTGGTCTGGACCCCAAGCCGTCAGGCTGATGACATGCGGAGGCGTGTACAACACTGGCTCTGGTCGAAGTAGAAGCTAACCACAGAGGAGGCTGTCCCGTGTACCAATGAGAGGGTGATGTCCGCGTCAGTGCACCGGTAGGCTGGTGAAATGATGGAACAGGGAAAGAGCTCTCTCTTGGTGGTGAAGAAACTGACCACAGGAGTGACTGACCAGCACCACCATGAGGTGGTGGTGCCAGTGGTAGAAGCACAGTGCAAGAAGGCAACCCATGGTGGGAGTGACTGTGTCCCAGCGGCGTAGAAAACGACCATGGGAGCACATGTCCGGGATAACCATGTGGTGGTGGTCCCGGCGGCGGCCTCAGTGGGTCTGAGGGTCGTGGATGAAGAGGGTAAGAGTGTAGAACACTATCAGTGGATGAGGGAGAAGATCCATGTGCGAGATAGGGGCCAGGAGGTGGCCCTGGCCACGGCAACATTGTGCCGAGAGGGATGATGAGATGTGATGATGTGAGAGGTTCTGGCACTTTCCCTAGATGATGCAAGTACGAAGGGAAGCGACTAAAAGAAAAAATAGGGGATGTAGTGCACGGTAGACGTACTTTGTGATAGAAGGAAGGATATGGAAAAATTTGTTGAGGAGACAGAAAAGAAAAAAAAATACAGAAAGAAAGAAAGAAAAAAAATATAAAGAACACAAGAAAAAGAAGAAAGAAAGATTTTTTTGTTGTAGAGAAAAGTGACAAAAATATCCCCTGGGTGCTCGAGTGCCCAGGTTGTCTCACGTTTTTTCTCATGTAGTGCCTCCCTCCGTGTAGCGTACGGACCATTTTTGCGGTTAAAAATGGTCGTTGAATAATTATTGGATGCTTTGGGTACTCGAGACTCAAGTTTTGAGGAGCCAAAGCCCGGAAAAATACAATAGGCTA
Organism: Penium margaritaceum; assembly: GCA_023375785.1. NCBI lineage: Eukaryota > Viridiplantae > Streptophyta > Zygnematophyceae > Desmidiales > Peniaceae > Penium > Penium margaritaceum. The sequence goes on along the minus strand of SZWC01006891.1, from coordinate 130,503 downwards.
GTGTCTCGTTCGACTCTAGCCTGGAAAATATCCGTGACTGGATTCTAGGTAAAATGAGTGCCGCAATGGAAAATCCATCGCCTCACTCCTCCTGCACTCTTAGCTTGGCGCCAGGGTCCTATTCCAGCGTGGCAATGCCACGTGGAACGATAGGGTTTTAGGATGCATGTTTGCAAAAATGCCCTATGACGGCTTCGTCCATTTATGGCGCGGTTCGTCTCAGCCAAAATGGCTGAGGGGACCATTCGCTCCTCCTCCTGAGACGACTATTATGAGGGCCTACATTTTGGTTCTGCAGTTAGTCGCAAAACGGACCACTTCCGTTATAGTGGTATTAGAGCCAGAGCTACTGCAAAACATTTTTTTTACTCCAACGGACCATTTGATCTATTTGGAAACGCCTGGACTCCATTGGATTGACTCTTTACAGCGAGAGGAATTTTATTTTTCACGCGGCGACCAAACATCGCCAATCCGCGGAGAGACCCTGAGAGTGGAACCCGACCTCGAACGAGCCGGGAGCTCGAGCGAGTGGTCTCCCAACAAAGAAAAATCTCTCTCCTTTGCTTCAGACATCAAATGCCCCCCGCCCGTCCGAGTGCTGTGGAAGAAGGCGGAGACCCCAGAGCGGAGTGGGCAGATCGCCCGAGAGACTGGAAAAAATAAATGAAGAAAAAAGAAAATGGGGTGGGATATGGACTGCAAACTACACGACGCTGACGCACCGACAGCGTGTGGGAGACAGGGTGGGTTGTCCCCTTCCGCTCTCCCATCACCGCAGTCGGCACCGAAAGGGCCAACATGGGTGATACGGGGAGAGAGGGTGCACTCCCCTCTCCCTCTCCTCTCAGGCGCTGACAGCGCCAGAGAGGGAGAGGAGGAGTGGTACTCCTCTCTCCCTCTCCTCTCAGGCACCGACAGTGCCAGAGAGGGAGAGGAGGAGTGGTACCCCTCTCTCCCTCCCCTCTTAAGTGCCATCTGTGCCAGAGAGGGAGAGGAGGAGTGGTACTCCTCTCTCCCTCTCCTCTCAGGCGCGGACTGCGCCAGAGAGGGAGAGGAGGAGTGGTACTCCTCTCTCCCTCTCCTCTGAGGTGGTGACAGCGCCAGAGAGGGAGAGGAGGAGTGTTACCCCACTCTCCCTCTCCTCTCAGGCGCCGACTGCGCCAGAGAGGGAGAGGAGGAGTGGCACTCCTCTCTCCCTCTCCTCTCAGGTGCCGACTGCGCCAGAGAGGGAGAAAGGGAGAACACTCCCATCCCCCACTCCTCTCAAACGACGAGGGCATCAGAGATGGAGGGGAGGAAGGGCTGCTCCCCTCTCCCTCTCCTCTCAGGCGCCGACGGCACCAGGGGAAGAGAGAAGGAGTCCATCGCCCCTCCCCCTCTCCTCAGGCGCCGATGGCGTGAAAGAGAGAGAGAGGTATCAAAACTCCCCCTCTTCTCCTCCTCTCAGGTTGCTAACGGAGCCAGGAAGGTGGGAGGGGGAAGTTTTCCTCCTTCCCTCCCACTGAGGGGATGGCAACCCCAAGGGAAGGAGGTGGACGTCATCCCCCTCCCTCTGTAGTCCAACCCGGGAGGGGTGCAGGACTCGTCCGCCTCCCCTCCCCGTTCCCTGAGAGGGACCGCCAGCCCCAAGGGTCGACGAGGGAAGAGGGATGGTTCTGAGGAGAGGAGGGATGACCCTGAGTGGAGGAGGAACATTCCTCCTCTCCCCTCCCCTCCCTCAGGGACCGATAGTCCCTGGCGCCATGGCGTCAGATGAAATGGCGATGGCGCGTAACGCGTTGAGTAACGTAGAAACTGGTGAATTGCAAACGCAATTGTCTTTGCAGCTCGGGTGGCTCAGCTGGTGTGAAGTTCAGACTTGCGCCACAGGCTGTGGATTCGATACCTATGGCAAACATCTTTTTTCAAAAGTATATGAGTTGTCCCTACGAAAACCAAGACAGTTCGCACGCCAGAACCCAGTTTTCACCTCCGTAAAAAGGAGAGCGGAGCTCAGATTGAGCTATAGAGTATTTCATAAGTTGTGAAATATTTCTAGATCCACATTCTCTTGAAAATGGAAAAAATAGGGAAATGGATTGTTTTCCTAGCTGCAACCAATTGTCGCTTTTGAAGGAACAATTGTTCCATGCGACGAAACTGTCATTTGGAATTCCAAAAAAAAAAACCCAGACTCAACATGATAAATTTAGCACTGATAGTGCCTAAATTTTCTGGAGTAACCTCAAATTTTGGGGTAACTCGTGAGAAAACCAAGAAGGGGTGACCGTTGAAAGCCACGACATGGCTCAATGCGGGTTGTACATCCGATAAACAATTGAGTTTTCGTAAAAGAGGCACTACGGCGTACACTGGGTTGCAAGCCACAATGGTGACGTACATTGAGAGGAATTCTCAATTCCAAATTGAGTAATAAAAGAACCGAAAGTGCTACAACCACCCAACGATTCACCTACTTACCGCAACGATGCAAAACGTGAGGACTCCACGAGTTTTGATTGCACGATTACACGGGCGTCGACCACATCATCGCTGTTTGTGCCGATTGCACTATGGACAACAGCACAAGTGCTGGTTGAAGAATTTTTTTCAGTGTCGAACACAACACTGAAAAAGTGCTATTTGGGCTTCAATCACAAATGCCGAAAGCATCCGTCATGCTAGTGCCGACCGCACTGCTCATAGTCTACGGATATGTGACCAAAATGAATGCCGATTGCGTATCCACGTGGGTGTCGATTGCACCAAGGATGCTGGGTAAGCCATTCGTGAGTAGATTTCGACAAAACAAGAATGTGAGTGCCGATCGCACTCAACACACACGATGGTGGAAACACACACAAGATGGTCGATTGACAAGTGCCGGTTGCACCTGGAATATGACCAACATGAAAAATGCAATCATAGCATTCACGCGAGTGCCGAACGCACTATAATCGTAATGTTGAATGCATGACCAATGAGTGCTTCGATTAAAACGACGATAGGAGTACCGAATGCACTGTTGTCATGAACACCACTTACACGATTGACAAAAGCTACGGGTTGCACTTTTGTCATGGGTGCCGAATGCACCACTCCTGCGAGTGTCGAATGCACTATGACCGTGAGTTATGGTTGGACTAGCTATGCTAGTGTCGATGGTACAACACATGTTATTAGATGCTGATTGAATCATAAACATGGGTGTCGATCACATCTCGTTGCATCCACTAGAAATAACTAGCCAACACTTTTGTTAGTCGTGCCAGCTTGTAGTAGACCACCAAATGAAAGCATACGATCTATGTGCGGCGTGGTTCTACGGACGAGTGCGTCGTGCATGTTAATTGAAGCGCCAAAAACACGTCAGCTTCCATTTGGAAGGCACCTTGACGAAGTCGAGGATGGTCATATTGTCGAATTCTTTAAACAGATAATCGACCAGAAACAATCATGGATGGCTGTGGTGATCAGATCTATGCCCGAATGGCGTAACAAAATCACAGAGATCTTGATCGTCACTGATAGTGATAACCATTGGAAGTTAGAAACTTTACCTTGCCGATAGCAATTTGGGAAGGTACTTCTGAAAGAAGTACGAACTACATTTTACCGGATAAATGACGTGTGAAGAGGACGATTCCCTCAGATTTGGACCATGCTAAGGTGGACGAACTCCTCCGTGTCCATAAAAGGGATGTGCTACATAAGCCCAGTCGGTTGAGCACAATTACAAAACATACACGGCTTGCATGACCGCAAGGGGTGAGCGGGCATGACCAAGTACCAAAAACAACACATATTTCAATAGATCATGGTATCTGATTCATGTCCTTGTACTTCAATTGCGTGAATTAAGGTACACGGCATGCGTCAAAATTGTGCATGACATGCACAAGGACCTTATCCACTAACTTTTGGTGCGTCGATCACGACATCAAGTTATGGATAAGTTGGACGGACAAATGATCACAACGGTTTTGTGGCATTTGAACAAGCTGATGATATCAGCTGATGCTTTGGACACAAATGGTGAAACCATTTCACCAAACGAGTGGTTTGGTAAGTGCAGGACGTGTTCTACAATAGTCGCACGTCCCATGATGCTAGAATGTTCAAAGGCAAATGCGATCGATTCATGACCAAGCCTGTGTCATGACTACAGTCTTAGATGTGAAACATACCTGGTGTGTTAGCACGCCAACTTCAATCTTTGAGGATTGACATCGCGCTGTCTGTACACAGTTTGTACAAGATGCATCAGTACCTTTTGGAGGTTCTGTGCATCATTATTCATGGCCGATACGGACATCGGTCCATGATTGAACGTGTCAAGGATGACATCCCTCAATCAATACTCAATGGTGAAACCATTGATATCGTATTACTCAATGAGGGATGGATACAAATCGTTTTACCTGACTGGTACGGACGATAAAAAGGTACATGAGTGTACTCACAACCCTGTTCAGAAGACAAGGATTATTACCAATGGGGGTTGTAAATGTACCAGAGGGGCGGAGACTCTTTGATGGGTCCTAAACAATTTGAGACGCTACAGTGTGATGGTCAGAGATCGCAAGAGTCAATTCTGGCGAATGACGAGATTGGCCGAATGTAAAATGTGAACGATTTTGAAGGCGAGACGTTCAATCTATCATCACTCAATGAGTGAACATACCATGGACATTGATAGAAAAAAGTGCGTGAACCGATGTCGGTGACATGAGTTCATCCACAGTGCGGTGAAAATTCCATTTCAAAGAAAACAAGCGACACTCCTTTTCTACTAATGGAGTTCCATAATACTATGACGATCTCATAGATTTCAACAAACCAACTACACATAGTTGGGATCACAAAAAGGTCTAGGTTTTGTGTTCAACGCTTATGACCATGAGAACAACCTATAAGCCGATAGCTTTAGCATCCACATCTCGGTGGTCCGACCGACCACGCAACGAGTCATAATCAACATTGAAACAAAGTAACGACCAGTGTGTCGAAACCAAATGTTGATGTGAAAGGACTCTTCAAGATGGGCCTTGAGAAACGATGTTTCTCATACGATTCTTTTGATGTTTTAAGAAACGCCTCAAAGTTGATGTCATCGTGACACGGTACACTAGTCGTGTACGTCACGCTCTTCAAGCATCATGCGAATGGATTCCAATCATGCCAAAGATATGGTATAGCACCGTCGCTGCAATATCGATGTGTAAAATAAATCCAACATCCGATTTGTTGGAACCCAACCCATCTCAGAAAGAGATCATAATGACTACGGTGTAATTGAACCATGCTTCACTGACCTGCAAGGTCATAGTGAACTGACTCAAGTCCCTTGGTTTTGGGGATGGTTTAGTTGATGTACATTGCAGAATGCAAGTACAGTATGTTTTTGGATGTCACTGTGGTGATATCTAGGATTGTGGTGATTTGTTAGATGTCTTCGATGAGGGCGATACCCTCTATAAGTGCCTCGGATACGGCATATGAAAAATACTCTATTGAGTGAAAGTATTGAATGTACACAGTAGAAGACATTGAAGCAACACGGATTGTTGCAACTTAGCAAACAGAATCCATTGACAGGTTCTCGTATGGAACCCTTGGACGCGATTACATAATCCTAATTGTAGGAACTAGTTTTTCTAGGATCACCGGATGTGATTCGGAAGTGTTCGATCACAATCACATGGAATTGACACCCGAAGGGTATTCTTCCAACGTCTAACGCAATGATTGTGATCATGATACACCCGTTGGGTGAATACCATATGATGAACACTTTGTTCGCGGATCGAATCCATTGTCGCTGAGATCGGTTATATCAGCTAACCTAGTTCAAAAGTAGTATGCTTTTAACAGGGACGTGAGCGGCATCCTACGGTACTCATTTCAGACAGAAATGAGGAGATGATGGTTGAAACCAAGATCATCTAGGTCGGAGCATTGTCGTGTCTAATGACGGACGTTGACGACAATTGCGCGTGCCAGACGACCAATGCTGCCTCCTTCAAAGGTGGGTGCAATCTTTGAAAGGAAAAAACAAGTGTGCTCAGCAACCATGTCTTAGGACCTTGGTGCCTCCCAACCCTAAGATAAAGCTAGCATGTAAGTCGCATGGGCTTGGTGGAGCTTGGTTGAGTTTAGCCAACCAATCCACGGGTGCTGAAAGAGGTCTAGTAGACCTACGTGTGGTCATGAACACGTGGTTGCAAACCGAGAGGACTGATGTCTGGATCTTGGATTGCACGTATTGACAATTTTGCAAGGAGGTACCAACTTGACAGCAACCCCTTGGAAGAGATCATGTCCCAACGACATGAGAAGTGTTGTCTAGACGAGGACGGTTTTCGCGGGGACGCCCGGTTAATTGGTCACAGGGACGCTCCTTGCAAAGGGGGAGGAGGCATCACCACAACAGCTTGCTGAATACGTACCACACGAAATGTGGGAAATTTATTCTATGCACCTTCTTCCAAACTGGCAAGACATTGTTGACACTGCACTTCCCAAAAGGCATCGACCATGCCACCAATACACACGTGTCATGAGTCTTCGGTGAAGACTCACCAACACTTGTGAAGAACGTACAAGGATTGTGCGTGTCTCATCTTGGCAAGAGCCAAGGAATCACACGATCAACACTAGATGTTGTGCGCAAATGACCATAATCACGAAAACCACACGTGTGTGGTTGATTGTGCGTGAACGTGACGCAATTGTGTTGCGGATGACAAGAGTTCACACGTGTGATCTTGTTTGCGCGTCTTGTTGCATGGTTTGCATTATGAAGTACGTGGTGATCAAACCTCCGTGAGCAAAGACAAACCAGGACGGTTCGAAGCAAAGGGCGAGGAATGTAACATACGGACCATTTTTTCGGTTAAAAATGGTCATTACGTAATTGTTGGGTGCTTTGGGTACTCGAGACTCAAGTTTCGAGGAGCCAAAGCCCAGAAGAATACAATAGGCTAGAGTCTCGTTCGACCCTAGCCTGGAAAAAATCCGTGACCGGATTCTAGGTGAAAGGAGTGCCGCGATGGAAAATCCATCGCGTCACTCCTCCTCCACTCTTAGCTTGGCGCTAGGGTCCTATTCCAGCGTGGCAATGCCACGTGAAACGATAGGGTTTTAGGATTCTTGTTTGCAAAAATGCCTTATGACGACTACGTCCATTTGTGGCGCGGTTCGTCTTAGCCAAAATGGCTGAGGCGACCATTCGCTCCTTCTCTTGAGACGACTATTCTGAGGGCCTACATTTTGGTCCTGCAGTTAGTCGCAAAATGGACCACTTCCGTTACACTCTGGCTTGAATCCGGCGAGAAGACTCGTTTTGCGAAGGGACGCAACCAATTTCGCGATGTCGCCACGCACTGATGTGCGTGGTTTTTCTCCTCGCAAAGTGGACAGGCGTTTCTCGGCAGTCTCGACTCTGAGGTTGCCGGCTATACGCCGAAGGGGCGCCGACAAAGTGAGAGAGGATCAGCGAGATGGGGAGAGAGGGGTCAGCAAGAGAGGAGTGTCACTGACGTCAGAAGAGTGAGGGACTGCGAGGGCGTGAGAGAGAGGCGGTCAACGAAAGGGAATGCGACGAGAGATCAGTGAGAGAGAGAGAGAGCCAGCCCGCGAGAGAGCGAGTTCCAGCAAGAGAGAGAGAGAGAGAGAGAGAGAGAGAGAGCCAGCCCGCGAGAGAGCGAGTTCCAGCAAGAGAGAGAGAGAGAGAGAGAGAGAGAGAGGGAGAGAGAGAGAGAGAGAGAGAGAGAGAGAGAGAGAGAGAGAGAGGGAGAGAGCATGAAAGCTAGCGAGGGAGAGGGAGAATGAGAGCCAGCGCGGGGAACGATAGATCTGCTGCTGCTGCTGCTGCTGCGCGCTTCAGCTACTTCTAATGGTGCTGCTTAAGTTTGTTTCTACAGCTGGTGCGCGTTTCCTGTGCACTGGTCCTGCCGCTCCCGTGCACTCCACTGCCGCAACTAATTGGTGCTTGCACGGTGCTGCGGAGTGCAATTGTTGCTGTTGGCTGATACCGGCTATTCTCACTAGCCCGCACGCGATTGCTACTGGTGCTTTCACGCTGTAGTCATGCTGCTTGTCTGTGGCTGCCACTCTGCTTGCACACGGCTGCTTGACAATGGGGCTCCCACAGCAAAAGCAGCTGCTGCCACTCCTGTTGCGCACTACGCTCTGCGCAATGCCGCTGCCAAGGCCAATGCTACTGCCACTGCTGCGCAATGCACGTTGCTGCTGTTAGCTGCTGTTGCTCTGCACACACGTTGAGCACTCACACTCCTCCAAGAGTTGTTGAGTTGTGGTTGCTCCGTTGCTGCACAGCAGTGGCTGCCACTTGGCTGATGCTGTTGGTTCTACCGCCCAAACAGTGGGTGCGACAGTACCCGGTGGCCTCAAAATGACTAACAAAACTAAGAACTAAACACGGGGCTATTCTTGTTGTTGTAGTAGAAGTGTTTGCTCCTCCGTCACATCTTTTGCCGTCGTGGTGCCACGTGGCGCACCTCCGCTGCGTTTGAGACCTGTTCTGCTGCTTTGATGCTCACACGGCCCCCTTGTGCTCTGATACCATGCACAAATAGGTCTGGTGTATGCAGGCCCATGATGAATGAAACATGAGCTCTGGTGGTGAGCGGGAGAAACACAGCGCCAAGATTCGGCTAAGCCTAGAACGACTGAATCAAGAACCAAGGAGAGGTACAATGAGCCCTACGATGAGCTTATGCACTAGGGACTGGCGGCTAGCCCACCAGGCCCCGTCATCCCCGCCGCACCAAAAGGCACGGACGGGGAATACATATGTCCCATAGCATGAAACCACAAACAGGAGGTCTCCCGAGGCACCGGAACAGTCAACTGTGTGCCCGGGTCTCGACCGACGAGAAAATACCCATTATACCCCAAACACAACCAGACTCTACTGTGACAAACTAGCATCACGGTCTAGCTAAGCTAGGCAAGTTTAGGCCTCCCGAGACGCCGGATCACACAACCGGGCATCCGGGTCTCAGGCACATGCAAGCTACACATGTCTGACAAAAGGTCTCAACCACAGAACTCGATCAATGGTGCTGGGTCTCCCGCGGTACCGGTACAAAGCACCATGTACCCGGGTCTCGACCACAGAAAGAGTGCACAACCTGTCAAAGACACTATGCAGTCAATCTCTATGGGGTCTCCTGGAGCACTGGCACAAACCACCAAGTGCCCGGGTCTGGATCACCGAGAAAACTCTATGAGACATGCATGGGTGATCTAGGCGGTCAAAATGCACCACATGTGTCACAGAAGGAGCAATGTAGCCATTGGAGAACCATCAGCTCAAACTAGGAGGCTCTCCCTAAACAAG